>JAHUYU010001051.1:0-16203 GCA_030439765.1 Tripidium arundinaceum | reverse complement strand
CCACGCACCCTGCTCCCCTGCGCCTCTATCGGCCATTTCTCTCCCTCCTTCCCCTTGCGCCTGTGTGGAGAGCTGAGGGCGCTCCTGCACTCCTCACGCTCGCCCTATGCTCTCTCTCTCTCTCCAAAAATCTCTCCCCCTTTGGCATCAATCTCCAAAATGATCTCTCCACCAAAAGGAAGACATGATGGGAGACAAGTGAGGGTAAGAGGAGGGTAAAAGTTTAGCATATAAAATTTCTCTCTATGTTATTCTACCAAACAAGGTATGCAATACTTTAAGTCAAGATTCTTGAGAAGTTAGCATATTTAGCTCATACCTCACTCAGATGACATTTTCAACATGAGACAAACTCACGCTATCACAACAAGAGGTATCAACCAAATATCTAAAGAATTCTCTAATCGCCACTGCAAGAACAAACTTATGGTGTGACTCAAAATATTGCATACACATGCACACACTAGCATGTAAGGGCCTAGATGGACAAAGGTAATACAAGGGTTCATGGAGCAATATATCTTTGTTTGAAGCCTCATAATCTCCACCATGATGATGATTTTCATCTATGTCCATCTCTCTTTATAATCGTCTTCAAGGAGATATCAATAACCTGTGCTTGATCTCAATTGAATGTCCATTGCTAGCTCTTGTTGTCATTTTGAGATACCAATTGAAGACATATTTCTCGAGATACCGAATTTAAAGATTGTCCATCAATGTCTCTTGAAATATGGTCTTCACAATTTGACCCCAATTGAAAGAATCTTCACAAGTTGATGTCAATTTAGAATGAATTCTTGTATCTCATAATGTCACCTAGGAGTGCTTACATGGACAAGAGATAGCATTAATTTGCACAAGCTATAGTTTCACAACTAGTGACCATTTTGGATGTGGAAGGCACGTAGATCACTAATTGCAAAACCTCATAACATAGACTAAATTCCCCCTTTTTGACAGTGCATACACATATATGTGGAAGGCAAGAGTATATATTGTGACACCCTCGGTGTTACGCCCTAAATAAAATGCCAAACCATGTCATGAGCATCATGTTTATGTGTTAGTGCATGTGGAAGAGTGGGAATAAAATTTTTATTGCACTAAAAATGCTTAATAGAAATGTTAGTGATGAATGGTTCTAGTGCTTGTTTATTATTGAGTAGGCTTGTAAAGAAATTTTTATTAAGCAAAAATGATATAAAACATATAGGTGACACCTAAATAAAAGTTGAAGTACAATTTGTGTAGATGAGAATGCAACTTTGATTTTAGAAAACAAATGTTGTTAACTACTATTTTTGGAAGCTCAAAAATTGAATCTGAAATTCAAATCAGCTTCAAAACTTAGATTTCTCTAAGTATGAAATTGTGTGGACAATGTCATTTTGGTGATTAATTTCTAAAAAGTTTAGTTAAGCACTAGTGCCAAGTTTTTGCTTAATGGTTTGCATCTTGCTGAGTACTTTGCAATGGTATAATGGGTAGTCTCGTTAGTATGGGTTTTAGTTGTTAATTAAATGCTTTAAATGACCTAAACACGTTTCGGTGTGGGTATTAGGCCTACTGGCCACGGTCACCGCGCCAGTGTGCGGTGACGTCGCGAGCGGCCGCGCCACGCGCACGCTGAACCGTGCGCTGGCCGACCGTGGCCGTCCGCCTGCCAGTGTCGGCCGGCCCCGGCCTGGCCCGCCTGGCTGACCACATGCCACTGCCACTACTACTGTCGCGTGTGACAGAACCATCCAATTTATACAAGATCAAGTACGGCTGTCCCCGCTTAATACGTTGACCCGTACACACTTTCACTTATATAAACCAGTAGTCTGCCGAGTGTCACGAATGACCTCGGTAAATCCACTTCACAACCAAGATCGCATGATTAAGCAAATACACATCACATATTGGAGTTGCAGTGGAAATAATATTACAAAAGAGTTTATAAATAAATAATACAGTAACAAGTTAAATCTGATTAGTGAAAACAACATAGCTTTGAAATGGTTACAATAACAAAAGTTGAAATACATTGCTAGCTTAAATGACATTCTCCAACAAAAGCATGTAGACGAGAACCACATTATTTATGGAGCAGCTGAGCCCACCAGCACTTAGCCACCATCTTCAACAGGCCGAGAACTTCACCTGCAACAAGCTAGGATAAACCCTGAGTACTCAAATATACTCAGCTAGACTTACCCGACAGGAGAGAAATAAAAAACTCTCAAGGATATGTAAGGCTTATTTGGTAGAGCTAGTTGGATAGCATAACTTTGCAAAAGAGCCTTACTACCATAAGTCCTTACTTCCAATATTTTTATCAATATTTTAGCATCGATTTTGAGTAGAGCTATTTAGAACTGAGTTTGCACATGTTTTATAGCAATCACTTGATTAATGAGCATCATAATAGTAACCATATCCAGTTTATCATCATAATCAGGATAACCATCATGTTCCATCAAGAGTTACTATGATGTTGAAGCTAGTCGAGTTTCTCACTATCTAGGAGAGATGGCGATTCGAATTGGTTGCAACCAACTGGGCAGAAATCCATAACACAAACCCAGGCAGACCAGATCATTAGTTGCCTTAGGTCACCTTTGGTACAATTCGGGAACAGTCGTGGGTTTGAGCTGAGCTGCACACCCAGGGACCAACCGGAAGCCAGGATGTTCTGACAACGGTCTACCCAAGGTCCATCCATGTCCCCGCACATACATCCTCCCCTCTAGTGTGCGAGTCATACATCTCAAATTTCTAGCCCGAATTGAGCTACTCAGCTTCGCGGTCTGAATGACTTATCTGGCCAGCTTTGTGAAAGGCTGTGTTCAATCTCGACAGAAGTGCCAACAACGGTACGGTCCTTAACTGACACAGGCGGGATAAAACATGCACACAAGACCTCCATGTCCTGCTGCCTCTCAATCACCAGATCCCACCCGATCTCGATTTATCCATCCTCACATGGTTATTCTCCACGATAGCAAATATAGCCAACCGTGTCAAAGTAGCATAAGTAGCCACCTATCTTGTAGGGGACAGTAATCACCTGACTTCTACCAGTCTAGGCATGGCTAAGCATAGAACGGACTACTCATACTAGTAAGGGTACATGTATGTATATATATTGTGGACAAGGTAGTTTATGCAACAACGGTTTCATCCAACTCCTATCAACCTAATGCATCATACAAAAAGATATACTCAATTGCATTTTTAAAAGAGAGATAGGAGGCTTAAGAATGCTTCGGGGCTTGCCTGGGGTTCGACACAATGTCAGTGTTTGTTAGATGACACTCATTTGGCGAGCATCTCCCACCCCATTACTGGCTTCGTCCTTCCATATTCAGGTTAGGTCCACCGGTACACCATCTTTTGGACTGGTCCACTAAACACCGTCTTCTGGTTTGGCTCCATCCTCACATCCTTCAGTTCCTCGCGTTAAGCATCTAGCGTACCTAGATGATATACAACAATGCAAGTGCATACATGCAGAGAAAGCAACACATGGGGCATTACAAAGGCATACAAGACAAGGACCAGGTTACATCATATTGACTTAAGCACTAGAGGGCATGCTATTTAACTAAACTATCACACAAACCCATCATGCCAAGATAGCAAGCCACATCAAGCACATTATACAAGTTAAATCAAGTTAAGCTATTGCAAACATTTAACAATCAAGAACTAACTAAGCCTAGCATCACAAGGGTACTAGGGCTGCTATGGTTCACCTAACATAGCCATCATTTTAATCATAGGGTTGATAAGTTATAGCTAGCACACAAAGCAAAGCAAAGAGAAGCAATCAACTTAAGGTACAACACAGATTCTGGACAGCAGCATGACAGTCATTTGTTTTAGCCATATCTGGAGATATAGGCATCCCACAAGGGTGATCCTAGACTTTCTGGAAGGCTTATGAAATTGTCTAGAACTTTGTTATCAACATCAAAAGCTGACTCAACAGTTAACAAGGTCAAAACACATCAATAAGCAGATCTGTACAAGCAAGAACAGCAAACTGACAGCAACTTCAGAAATGCACATCTGAAGTTCTAGACATCCAACAAACATGATTCTTAACTCTTTAGAAATATTATTAAGTTCTCTAAAACTTTATTATTATCATATCAAGGTGATTCAATAGTTATCTAGGCCAAACATTACAAAGAAGCATTTTTGTCCAGACTTGGACAGAATCTGACATCAAACTTTAAACATCTATATCTAGAGTTCTAGATCACCAAAAGGTGTGTTATTTAACATTTTGGAAAGCTTAATAAAAGTACTACAACTATTTAGTTATCAACAATAGATGATTCTAAAGTTATTTAAGTCAAACAATTCAATCTCTCAGATCTGCACAGAAGGTAAACAAAACAGGACAGGGAGTTGTAAACTCTATAACTCTCCAACCTGTTGTCCTATAAACATGAAATTTTAGGACAAGCAATATAAGGAAGTTATATACAATTTTTGTATTCACTACATCTACATAAAACACCATTTGCATCATGAGATCATCACCACAATAGAAAATACATATGCAGCCATCTCAGCACACATAAAGCAATGCTCCCACTTGTTTGGTTAACAAGAGAGCACCCAACCAAGCTATTCTAATAGCTCCAACTTTTACATCATAGCTAAGCAATAGTTAACTCAAACATCTAGCAACCAAAATATCACATGGATCATACATGCTCATTTTATAGTCAAACTTTCATCTTCCAATTATATAATAAAACATATATATTAATTATAGGTGATGTTGCAAACATCTAGTTTGAAGCCAATATTTTTACAGGTGAAAGATGCTAACAAAGTATGACTACTGCTAGAAGATCACATGCTCAAGTTTTATAAATTAATTATTACCAAAAAGACAAATTGCTATTGCAAGAAAACATGTGAGAGCAAGATAAATGTGAAACTCAATATTTTCTGCTAACATAAAGCTATATTAAGTGTTAAGAAGTTACAACAACATCATCTGAAGGTAGTGGAACAACATTTTCCATTTTTACATTTTTAGTTTGATTATAAACCATTTAAAACCATTTAATAGGCATTAAGCAAGTTAATTCAAAAACTCAGTCATACATGCACCAAAAATTCTGAAATTTTACCAGGCATCAAGCAACACATGTATATCCTACCATAAAATTTTCACATCATTTGGAGCACTACAACTGCAGTTATGAATTTAGCCATAAAAAACCCTAATTAGCAAAGATATAAATCTACAGCAAAAACTTTCTACTAAAACATGCAATATTATGCTACCACTGCATAGATCTACTCACAAGGATTCCAAAACATCTTCATTTGCTAATTTACAATTTTTCTATGATTTTATATGAATTTCTAAAGTTTCAGCCAGATTAAACAAAAAGAAAAAGGGAAAAAGAGAAAGTGCACTATTTAACACTATACATATGAGTCACGGATTCTTCATTTAGGCCCCTGGAAAAGCTTCTATTCATGTGCGAAGCCCCTGGTCACAAAACTAGAGCAGAGGAGTCGCGGGAGGAGCTAAGTCCAGCGGGGAAGGTGCTCGCCGGCGGCGAGGGAGCGGCGCCGGGGCATCACCATGCCCGGCCGCACCCGTAGGAGGTTGAATCATGGCCGGAGATGGCCGGTGGAGGGCCGGCCATGCACGACAGTGGACGACGACGGCGGCGACTCACGACGGCGAGGTGCTCCGATGCTCCCTGGCGGCGCGAACAGCACGACGTGGCACGGGGACGAAGAGGGAGTGCTCGACCGGGGTGGAGGTGGCGCTAAGGCAAGGAACAGTGGCGGGGAGGAGCTTGGCTCCGGCGGCTGGCCATGGCGGATGGCCACGACTGCAGGGAGAGAGCGCGAGAGGGAGAGCGAGAGAGAGCATAGGGCGAGCGTGAGGAGTGCAGGAGCGCCCTCAGCTCTCCACACAGGCGCAAGGGGAAGGAGGGAGAGAAATGGCCGATAGAGGCGCAGGGGAGCAGGGTGCGTGGCGTCCATGGGCGCGTGACGTCTCTGCATGGTGGCTGCGTTGGCATTTTGCCGAACACGTGGCGGGCAACGAAGTGGGCGCATTGGATGCTGTTTTTGAGCATATTTTAGGAGGATTCAGATTTCGTCCACTTTACGAAACTTGTTCCCTTCCTGATGCTCTATGTTGGTATTTGTTAATGCAAACAGAGAAATCCGCAAGCGCATGAATACCGTTGTAGCTTTCACCCAGGAGTATTCCAGGGTATCGTATTTATCCTCACATCCTTCAGTTCCTCGCGTTAAGCATCTAGCGTACCTAGATGATATACAACAATGCAAGTGCATACATGCAGAGAAAGCAACACATGGGGCATTACAAAGGCATACAAGACAAGGACCAGCTCAAGGCCCACTGGCCAAAGTCGGTGGCCAGAGGCGGTGGTCAGGGAGCAGCCGCTCCCTTGGGTCGGCTGACCCCCTGTGGACGCCTCCTGGCCACCACTTTGGCATGGCGGTTGCATGTCCCAATGCAACGTCGGTGCACCGGTGGATGGTCCTAAAAATAGCGTGCAAGAACCGCCTTAGCTCTAGTATAAATAGGAGGCACCCCCCTCTACAACACACCACCAAGGAGCAACTCTTCACCATATTCCAAGATGTGGTAGTAGAACTAGCTATAGTTGGGAGTTAGGGAGAGATGCTCAAGTTCTGGAAGAGCCCTCGGAGTTCCGGTATAATCTTGTACCAGTCCTTTGTAAGACTTAAATACTTCATATTTATCTTCTCTAATTACTGAAATGTCCTTCATGGTTATCTAATTCTTACCTTAGTGGTTTAGCTAAGCATGGTTAGTATAGTGGTTTACACCTTGGCATGGGATCTCCGCTCGACCAAGTGCTCTAGTTTTTACGTGTGACTAGAGTAGTAATCGATAGTGTAGACGTGGTGTCTAGACTATAGGTTGCCTGAGTCTGCGCCCAACCCCACGGATAGTTTGTGGTAGCCCCGAAGGTGATAGCTCCAACCAGGCCTTTGTAGTCCACCACATTCGGGTTGGTGTTTTCGTAGAGCTTTTGGCAGCCTTCTCCCGATCACCCCTTCCTAGTCTTTTTCGAGGATCGGAAAAGAACTGCTGCTCCAAAGTGTTATGGTGTAATCGCTATGTCTAACCTTTTTGCTTAGCTATCTTCTTTGGTATGAACTAGAATAGAACCATAGTAATGGAGAAGTAAATAGGAACCTTGAACTCTCCCATTGTCCTCCCAGCTTAGCCTGTCTGCTCTGCTATCTTATCATAGAGTTCTTCTATGTGTGTCACTATATAAAAATCCTATTTTATCACTTACCCCCACAATAGTCTAGACAGGGATACTAGTTAGCAGATACATGATGGTTAATTATCAAGTTCTTTAACCATTGCTTCCCTGAGGATAAATACGATACCCTGGAATACTCCTGGGTGAAAGCTACAACGGTATTCATGCGCTTGCGGATTTCTCTGTTTGCATTAACAAATACCAACATAGAGCATCAGGAAGGGAACAAGTTTCGTAAAGTGGACGAAATCTGAATCCTCCTAAAATATGCTCAAAAACAGCATCCAATGCGCCCACTTCGTTGCCCGCCACGTGTTCGGCAAAATGCCAACGCAGCCACCATGCAGAGACGTCACGCGCCCATGGACGCCACGCACCCCTGCTCCCCTGCGCCTCTATCGGCCATTTCTCTCCCTCCTTCCCCTTGCGCCTGTGTGGAGAGCTGAGGGCGCTCCTGCACTCCTCACGCTCGCCCTATGCTCTCTCTCGCTCTCCCTCTCGCGCTCTCTCCCTGCAGTCGTGGCCATCCGCCATGGCCAGCCGCCGGAGCCAAGCTCCTCCCCGCCACTGTTCCTTGCCTTAGCGCCACCTCCACCCCGGTCGAGCACTCCCTCTTCGTCCCCGTGCCACGTCGTGCTGTTCGCGCCGCCAGGGAGCATCGGAGCACCTCGCCGTCGTGAGTCGCCGCCGTCGTCGTCCACTGTCGTGCATGGCCGGCCCTCCACCGGCCATCTCCGGCCATGATTCAACCTCCTACGGGTGCGGCCGGGCATGGTGATGCCCCGGCGCCGCTCCCTCGCCGCCGGCGAGCACCTTCCCCGCTGGACTTAGCTCCTCCCGCGACTCCTCTGCTCTAGTTTTGTGACCAGGGGCTTCGCACATGAATAGAAGCTTTTCCAGGGGGCCTAAATGAAGAATCCGTGACTCATATGTATAGTGTTAAATAGTGCACTTTCTCTTTTTCCCTTTTTCTTTTTGTTTAATCTGGCTGAAACTTTAGAAATTCATATAAAATCATAGAAAAATTGTAAATTAGCAAATGAAGATGTTTTGGAATCCTTGTGAGTAGATCTATGCAGTGGTAGCATAATATTGCATGTTTTAGTAGAAAGTTTTTGCTGTAGATTTATATCTTTGCTAATTAGGGTTTTTTATGGCTAAATTCATAACTGCAGTTGTAGTGCTCCAAATGATGTGAAAATTTTATGGTAGGATATACATGTGTTGCTTGATGCCTGGTAAAATTTCAGAATTTTTGGTGCATGTATGACTGAGTTTTTGAATTAACTTGCTTAATGCCTATTAAATGGTTTTAAATGGTTTATAATCAAACTAAAAATGTAAAAATGGAAAATGTTGTTCCACTACCTTCAGATGATGTTGTTGTAACTTCTTAACACTTAATATAGCTTTATGTTAGCAGAAAATATTGAGTTTCACATTTATCTTGCTCTCACATGTTTTCTTGCAATAGCAATTTGTCTTTTTGGTAATAATTAATTTATAAAACTTGAGCATGTGATCTTCTAGCAGTAGTCATACTTTGTTAGCATCTTTCACCTGTAAAAATATTGGCTTCAAACTAGATGTTTGCAACATCACCTATAATTAATATATATGGTTTTATTATATAATTGGAAGATGAAAGTTTGACTATAAAATGAGCATGTATGATCCATGTGATATTTTGGTTGCTAGATGTTTGAGTTAACTATTGCTTAGCTATGATGTAAAAGTTGGAGCTATTAGAATAGCTTGGTTGGGTGCTCTCTTGTTAACCAAACAAGTGGGAGCATTGCTTTATGTGTGCTGAGATGGCTGCATATGTATTTTCTATTGTGGTGATGATCTCATGATGCAAATGGTGTTTTATGTAGATGTAGTGAATACAAAAATTGTATATAACTTCCTTATATTGCTTGTCCTAAAATTTCATGTTTATAGGACAACAGGTTGGAGAGTTATAGAGTTTACAACTCCCTGTCCTGTTTTGTTTACCTTCTGTGCAGATCTGAGAGATTGAATTGTTTGACTTAAATAACTTTAGAATCATCTATTGTTGATAACTAAATAGTTGTAGTACTTTTATTAAGCTTTCCAAAATGTTAAATAACACACCTTTTGGTGATCTAGAACTCTAGATATAGATGTTTAAAGTTTGATGTCAGATTCTGTCCAAGTCTGGACAAAAATGCTTCTTTGTAATGTTTGGCCTAGATAACTATTGAATCACCTTGATATGATAATAATAAAGTTTTAGAGAACTTAATAATATTTCTAAAGAGTTAAGAATCATGTTTGTTGGATGTCTAGAACTTCAGATGTGCATTTCTGAAGTTGCTGTCAGTTTGCTGTTCTTGCTTGTACAGATCTGCTTATTGATGTGTTTTGACCTTGTTAACTGTTGAGTCAGCTTTTGATGTTGATAACAAAGTTCTAGACAATTTCATAAGCCTTCCAGAAAGTCTAGGATCACCCTTGTGGGATGCCTATATCTCCAGATATGGCTAAAACAAATGACTGTCATGCTGCTGTCCAGAATCTGTGTTGTACCTTAAGTTGATTGCTTCTCTTTGCTTTGCTTTGTGTGCTAGCTATAACTTATCAACCCTATGATTAAAATGATGGCTATGTTAGGTGAACCATAGCAGCCCTAGTACCCTTGTGATGCTAGGCTTAGTTAGTTCTTGATTGTTAAATGTTTGCAATAGCTTAACTTGATTTAACTTGTATAATGTGCTTGATGTGGCTTGCTATCTTGGCATGATGGGTTTGTGTGATAGTTTAGTTAAATAGCATGCCCTCTAGTGCTTAAGTCAATATGATGTAACCTGGTCCTTGTCTTGTATGCCTTTGTAATGCCCCATGTGTTGCTTTCTCTGCATGTATGCACTTGCATTGTTGTATATCATCTAGGTACGCTAGATGCTTAACGCGAGGAACTGAAGGATGTGAGGATGGAGCCAAACCAGAAGACGGTGTTTAGTGGACCAGTCCAAAAGATGGTGTACCGGTGGACCTAACCTGAATATGGAAGGACGAAGCCAGTAATGGGGTGGGAGATGCTCGCCAAATGAGTGTCATCTAACAAACACTGACATTGTGTCGAACCCCAGGCAAGCCCCGAAGCATTCTTAAGCCTCCTATCTCTCTTTTAAAAATGCAATTGAGTATATCTTTTTGTATGATGCATTAGGTTGATAGGAGTTGGATGAAACCGTTGTTGCATAAACTACCTTGTCCACAATATATATACATACATGTACCCTTACTAGTATGAGTAGTCCGTTCTATGCTTAGCCATGCCTAGACTGGTAGAAGTCAGGTGATTACTGTCCCCTACAAGATAGGTGGCTACTTATGCTACTTTGACACGGTTGGCTATATTTGCTATCGTGGAGAATAACCATGTGAGGATGGATAAATCGAGATCGGGTGGGATCTGGTGATTGAGAGGCAGCAGGACATGGAGGTCTTGTGTGCATGTTTTATCCCGCCTGTGTCAGTTAAGGACCGTACCGTTGTTGGCACTTCTGTCGAGATTGAACACAGCCTTTCACAAAGCTGGCCAGATAAGTCATTCAGACCGCGAAGCTGAGTAGCTCAATTCGGGCTAGAAATTTGAGATGTATGACTCGCACACTAGAGGGGAGGATGTATGTGCGGGGACATGGATGGACCTTGGGTAGACCGTTGTCAGAACATCCTGGCTTCCGGTTGGTCCCTGGGTGTGCAGCTCAGCTCAAACCCACGACTGTTCCCGAATTGTACCAAAGGTGACCTAAGGCAACTAATGATCTGGTCTGCCTGGGTTTGTGTTATGGATTTCTGCCCAGTTGGTTGCAACCAATTCGAATCGCCATCTCTCCTAGATAGTGAGAAACTCGACTAGCTTCAACATCATAGTAACTCTTGATGGAACATGATGGTTATCCTGATTATGATGATAAACTGGATATGGTTACTATTATGATGCTCATTAATCAAGTGATTGCTATAAAACATGTGCAAACTCAGTTCTAAATAGCTCTACTCAAAATCGATGCTAAAATATTGATAAAAATATTGGAAGTAAGGACTTATGGTAGTAAGGCTCTTTTGCAAAGTTATGCTATCCAACTAGCTCTACCAAATAAGCCTTACATATCCTTGAGAGTTTTTTATTTCTCTCCTGTCGGGTAAGTCTAGCTGAGTATATTTGAGTACTCAGGGTTTATCCTAGCTTGTTGCAGGTGAAGTTCTCGGCCTGTTGAAGATGGTGGCTAAGTGCTGGTGGGCTCAGCTGCTCCATATATGTTTCTCGTCTACATGCTTTTGTTGGAGAATGTCATTTAAGCTAGCAATGTATTTCAACTTTTGTTATTGTAACCATTTCAAAGCTATGTTGTTTTCACTAATCAGATTTAACTTGTTACTGTATTATTTATTTATAAACTCTTTTGTAATATTATTTCCACTGCAACTCCAATATGTGATGTGTATTTGCTTAATCATGCGATCTTGGTTGTGAAGTGGATTTACCGAGGTCATTCGTGACACTCGGCAGACTACTGGTTTATATAAGTGAAAGTGTGTACGGGTCAACGTATTAAGCGGGGACAGCCGTACTTGATCTTGTATAAATTGGATGGTTCTGTCACACGCGACAGTAGTAGTGGCAGTGGCATGTGGTCAGCCAGGCGGGCCAGGCCGGGGCCGGCCGACACTGGCAGGCGGACGGCCACGGTCGGCCAGCGCACGGTTCAGCGTGCGCGTGGCGCGGCCGCTCGCGACGTCACCGCACACTGGCGCGGTGACCGTGGCCAGTAGGCCTAATACCCACACCGAAACGTGTTTAGGTCATTTAAAGCATTTAATTAACAACTAAAACCCATACTAACGAGACTACCCATTATACCATTGCAAAGTACTCAGCAAGATGCAAACCATTAAGCAAAAACTTGGCACTAGTGCTTAACTAAACTTTTTAGAAATTAATCACCAAAATGACATTGTCCACACAATTTCATACTTAGAGAAATCTAAGTTTTGAAGCTGATTTGAATTTCAGATTCAATTTTTGAGCTTCCAAAAATAGTAGTTAACAACATTTGTTTTCTAAAATCAAAGTTGCATTCTCATCTACACAAATTGTACTTCAACTTTTATTTAGGTGTCACCTATATGTTTTATATCATTTTTGCTTAATAAAAATTTCTTTACAAGCCTACTCAATAATAAACAAGCACTAGAACCATTCATCACTAACATTTCTATTAAGCATTTTTAGTGCAATAAAAATTTTATTCCCACTCTTCCACATGCACTAACACATAAACATGATGCTCATGACATGGTTTGGCATTTTATTTAGGGCGTAACACCGAGGGTGTCACAATATATACTCTTGCCTTCCACATATATGTGTATGCACTGTCAAAAAGGGGGAATTTAGTCTATGTTATGAGGTTTTGCAATTAGTGATCTACGTGCCTTCCACATCCAAAATGGTCACTAGTTGTGAAACTATAGCTTGTGCAAATTAATGCTATCTCTTGTCCATGTAAGCACTCCTAGGTGACATTATGAGATACAAGAATTCATTCTAAATTGACATCAACTTGTGAAGATTCTTTCAATTGGGGTCAAATTGTGAAGACCATATTTCAAGAGACATTGATGGGACAATCTTTAAATTCGGTATCTCGAGAAATATGTCTTCAATTGGTATCTCAAAATGACAACAAGAGCTAGCAATGGACATTCAATTGAGATCAAGCACAGGTTATTGATATCTCCTTGAAGACGATTATAAAGAGAGATGGACATAGATGAAAATCATCATCATGGTGGAGATTATGAGGCTTCAAACAAAGATATATTGCTCCATGAACCCTTGTATTACCTTTGTCCATCTAGGCCCTTACATGCTAGTGTGTGCATGTGTATGCAATATTTTGAGTCACACCATAAGTTTGTTCTTGCAGTGGCGATTAGAGAATTCTTTAGATATTTGGTTGATACCTCTTGTTGTGATAGCGTGAGTTTGTCTCATGTTGAAAATGTCCATCTGAGTGAGGGTATGAGCTAAATATGCTAACTTCTCAAGAATCTTGACTTAAAGTATTGCATACCTTGTTTGGTAGAATAACATAGAGAGAAATTTTATATGCTAAACTTTTACCCTCCTCTTACCCTCACTTGTCTCCCATCATGTCTTCCTTTTGGTGGAGAGATCATTTTGGAGATTGATGCCAAAGGGGGAGAGATTTTTGGAGAGAGAGTGCGAAGGAGGGGAGATTGAAAAATGTGGATCAAAAAGGGGTAATTGTGAGGCATATAAGATTTTTCATTGTTGTGTGGTGTGTGCAAGGATAGTTTACATTGATGCTCGTAATAAGGACAATTTATGCTAGTGTGTGATATTCATGACTTGGATGATGCTTGTTTATTTTCTGAATGCTTTTGCCTACACAGACTGCGGTGGTTCCGCACCTCAGTGTCGAGGCTCTGCGCGGAGGTTCAGTGTTTTTGTGTGGAGGTTCAGCAGTCTGACAGATAGAAACAGTTCGATGCACGAATTGTCATGAGCATCACGTTTATCATGTTAACACCTTGCACCCCATGGATGCTAAGATATAGGAGAGTTCCCACACTTCATCTTAAATATGTGCATTTGACATTTGAAGCCTAAATTTGAAATCCTTTCAATGCACACATTTAGGGGGAGCTCACTATATCATAGGATTCAAAATCCTAATACTTATCAATCTCTTGTAAGCTTTAATTATGTTGTCATCAATCAGCAAAAAGGGGGAGATTGAAAGCATCTAGCCCTTTAGTGGGTTTTGGTGATTGAATGATAACACAATTAAAGGTCTAACAAGTTTGCTAAGTGTTGAACAGAAAATTGAGTATATTGCACACACATGAAGATTGCATAACAAGATGTGTATCAAAGGTTCAACAAGAAGTCAAGCTTGATGGTATTCCACATAGTGTTCAAATGAAGGTGAAAACTGAGTATTGTTGTATTGGAAGACTATGGAAACAATCTAGCTCAAGCAAAAGACAACAATGCAAATAGAGTTGATGAAATGGCTTGTATGTTGTGGGATATCATGGATTCATGTGAAGGCAAGTATATTTGGCAAATAGCAAATAAGACATGAGTTGATAAAAATGGATTGGTCTCATAGGTGGCTTGCTTTGCATGAACAAGAAGAGTTTGATAGTGGATTGACTTTGATCAAGTGTTCAAGAATTAGTCAAGATTGCATAAGTGATGATATGTCAAGCAAAGATCAAATGACAAAGGAGACAATATATATGATGGATATAAGATGGCCTCTATATTGGTTTGCTTGTATGTATAAAGATTTGGACAATCACTATGCATTTATATTGATCAAGTCGGAGGAATGAAGAGAGACATTAGAGTGACGCCATCATGGAGATAAATATTGAAATCAAGATTAAAGTGTCAAGCCAAAATAAGAGGATATAAGGAATAGTGAATTGGCCTGACTATATTGGTATTGATCAAGATAGGTGATCAAGAGAAGATGAGGCAAGTCATGGCAGGTTTATGAACAATATTTAGGATATGACTTGGATTTGGATAATATTATCATGGGACTTCAAATGAATGCTTAATGTTGGTTCAAGATATGATGTGACTTGATGATGGCTTGATAGGGTGAAGATAGCAAGGAAAGGGTACTAGGGCTGCTATGGTTCACCTAACATAGCCATCATTTTAATCATAGGGTTGATAAGTTATAGCTAGCACACAAAGCAAAGCAAAGAGAAGCAATCAACTTAAGGTACAACACAGATTCTGTCCAAGTCTGGACAAAAATGCTTCTTTGTAATGTTTGGCCTAGATAACTATTGAATCACCTTGATATGATAATAATAAAGTTTTAGAGAACTTAATAATATTTCTAAAGAGTTAAGAATCATGTTTGTTGGATGTCTAGAACTTCAGATGTGCATTTCTGAAGTTGCTGTCAGTTTGCTGTTCTTGCTTGTACAGATCTGCTTATTGATGTGTTTTGACCTTGTTAACTGTTGAGTCAGCTTTTGATGTTGATAACAAAGTTCTAGACAATTTCATAAGCCTTCCAGAAAGTCTAGGATCACCCTTGTGGGATGCCTATATCTCCAGATATGGCTAAAACAAATGACTGTCATGCTGCTGTCCAGAATCTGTGTTGTACCTTAAGTTGATTGCTTCTCTTTGCTTTGCTTTGTGTGCTAGCTATAACTTATCAACCCTATGATTAAAATGATGGCTATGTTAGGTGAACCATAGCAGCCCTAGTACCCTTTCCTTGCTATCTTCACCCTATCAAGCCATCATCAAGTCACATCATATCTTGAACCAACATTAAGCATTCATTTGAAGTCCCATGATAATATTATCCAAATCCAAGTCATATCCCTAAATATTGTTCATAAACCTGCCATGACTTGCCTCATCTTCTCTTGATCACCTATCTTGATCAATACCAATATAGTCAGGCCAATTCACTATTCCTTATATCCTCTTATTTTGGCTTGACACTTTAATCTTGATTTCAATATTTATCTCCATGATGGCGTCACTCTAATGTCTCTCTTCATTCCTCCGACTTGATCAATATAAATGCATAGTGATTGTCCAAATCTTTATACATACAAGCAAACCAATATAGAGGCCATCTTATATCCATCATATATATTGTCTCCTTTGTCATTTGATCTTTGCTTGACATATCATCACTTATGCAATCTTGACTAATTCTTGAACACTTGATCAAAGTCAATCCACTATCAAACTCTTCTTGTTCATGCAAAGCAAGCCACCTATGAGACCAATCCATTTTTATCAACTCATGTCTTATTTGCTATTTGCCAAATATACTTGCCTTCACAT
>JAHUYU010001085.1:0-15645 GCA_030439765.1 Tripidium arundinaceum | reverse complement strand
GAATTATGATGGCCGGGTAGGGTGGCAACCGGAGTGCTCAACCACTAGGCTGAGCATCCGTTGGCGATAATTACAATTTACAAACTTGGGAAGCCTGTCCTTGTCTTGCATCGAATCTTGATCGCATCTTGCTTCTGCATGAGGTCTTGTCAACTCTCGGCACGTCAACCAAAAGTGCGAAATTGGAAGGAACTTCCATAGCCGTGACAAGTAACGGAAAGAAAATCACAAGCAACAAAAGATAAAAGGGGAAAAGAGGAGGTATGCGCGACACGGGAAAAAATAGGAATAAAAGAAAAAAAAACAGAAGGTGGAACAGTAACGGGTGATGGAAACCAAAAACAGAAGGCTGAACAGTAACGGGCGACGGAGCTACAGTAACGGGTAGGAGGTATAGTAACGGGTATTACTGTAGATGAACAGGGAGCTGAGTCTAAGAGAAACCCGTTACTATTAATGAACAGTAGTTCTCACCAGGTTTGCTACAGTCGAGCAGGAGGTATAGTACCGTGTATTACTGTAGATGAATAGGAAGCTGAGCCTGAAGGAAACCCGTTACTATTGATGAACAGTAGCTCTCAACAGATTTAAAGATATATATATATATATATATATATAGATAAGCTCAATAACAAACTTAAATTATTCCCTTAAAAAACAAACTTAAATTATGGTGAGTGTTCTGTTTAAAATCTCCGGTTGTTGAAACATCGCAACAAGTGGAGCAAGTTGACCGCACTAAGGACAAAGCATACCTTATCAAAAAGAAAAAAAAAGGACAAACCACCAATTTCAGCTGACAGAGACTGTTATGACTCTATCACTGCCTGAATAATCTATAGGAGTACCTAAGGCTATGTTTGGTTCTTAGGATTTGAGAGGAATTGGAAAGTAATCTAATAATAAAATAAAAAGCACTTTCTGGATATTGTTTTAATTCATGGGATCCAAACATGGCCTAATATTAAACATTCAAGAGATTCTTCTGTCCCCCTTTTTATACTTTCCAACTGCCCTCGCGTCTCTCTTGATCCGCATCTAACTCGGACTCGTGGCCGTGCACATACGAATTAGAAACATGCACGTTTGTGTGTCCAACAACCCTACGGAGTCCAATCCAATATATATTGGAACAAACAACACGGCCGTTATATAAATCTTCGACGCACAAGTCATTCAGATGACCGCACATAAGGCGTACGTTCCATTGCAACGCAATGCACGTATGCTAGTTATTACAAGTTCTGAAGGTCATCCTCATCCCACATCAGATATTCCTGTTACATGTGCTATTACAAGTTGCATCTGCTAAATGTTGGCATTAAACGTGAAGCAAAAGTTCAAAATTGAAAGGAGAAGCCAAGTATTTTCAAAAAATTTGTTCCACAGTTGCACCTAATATATCTCTTCAACTTGTTCCATGGTATCCCCGCAAAGTTGATGGTATCCTTTCAAATATGTTCCACGGAATTCCATTTGAGTAAACATGGGAAGCGTGAATACACACACTGTGTGTGAGAGAGAGAGGGAGAGAGAGTATAATGTTTTCCAAGTGCATAAGAGGGAATAAAGGATAGGACAGGGACATGAATGTATTAGCAAAGAAACAAAAGGCAAAATGAGTGAAACTTCTTTTTTTAGCCAAACTGGGTGAAACTTCTAGAAATTGATCTGTTAGGGTTAGGTAAATATTTTAGGATCAATAGTACCAACGTATCTCAATATCTAAATCAGCAGGATGCGGATGGCACGTGGAACTACCGATATCGGGTATTACTTATTGATCGAAAGTATTGCATACCGGAAGGCCTCAGAGCTACCTACTCCTTACATGGTGGCCTTTAGCCACTTCAACCCTAAATAAATATAATAATCACTTACCAAATCCATTCCAATAAATCATGTAGTTCACCAATATCTTTTGAAAATAAAAGTATATATTTTTACCAAGAAAATTCAAGTTGCCTCTACTAATTTGTAAACCACGTGATTCCTAGTAGAAGTCGTTTAATTGAAGTTCTTTAGGGCACGAAAAGAAATAGTGTATTATTATTAGGTGTGTAGGGTTTCAAGTGTGTTCACTAGCATTTGAAAAATAGTAAGATACCAATTATAGATGGAAGAAATCAGTAACATAGACCACACATGCAATAGCTGACAGAACTTCTTCACAGACCACAGAAAATAGGGCGTCCATCTCTTCACATTCTTAATTATGACTATCAAGTTGAATTGATTTGATGGGGATTTGGCCCATTTTTTTATTGGTAAAGTACCATCAATTGGATGAATGAATCCCACCCTTTAGTCGAGTGTGAAGGGCTAAAAGATGGAATATGATTATTATATTTATTTAGGGTTGAAGTGGCTAAAGGCCACCATGTAAGGAGTAGGTAGCTCTGAGGCCTTCCGGTATGCAATACTTTCGATCAATAAGTAATACCCGATATCGGTAGTTCCACGTGCCATCCGCATCCTGCTGATTTAGATATTGAGATACGTTGGTACTATTGATCCTAAAATATTTACCTAACCCTAACAGATCAATTTTCTAGAAGTTTCACCCAGTTTGGCTAAAAAAAGAAGTTTCACTCATTTTGCCTTTTGTTTCTTTGCTAATACATTCATGTCCCTGTCCTATCCTTTATTCCCTCTTATGCACTTGGAAAACATTATACTCTCTCTCCCTCTCTCTCTCACACACAGTGTGTGTATTCACGCTTCCCATGTTTACTCAAATGGATTCCGTGGAACATATTTGAAAGGATACCATCAACTTTGCGGGGATACCATGGAACAAGTTGAAGAGATATATTAGGTGCAACTGTGGAACAAATTTTTTTGAAAATACTTGGCTTCTCCTTTCAATTTTGAACTTTTGCTTCACGTTTAATGCCAACATTTAGCAAGATGCAACTTGTAATAGCACATGTAACAGGAATATCTGATGTGGGATGAGGATGACCTTCAGAACTTGTAATAACTAGCATACGTGCATTGCGTTGCAATGGAACGTACGCCTTATGTGCGGTCATCTGAATGACTTGTGCGTCGAAGATTTATATAACGGCCGTGTTGTTTGTTCCAATATATATTGGATTGGACTCCGTAGGGTTGTTGGACACACAAACGTGCATGTTTCTAATTCGTATGTGCACGGCCACGAGTCCGAGTTAGATGCGGATCAAGAGAGACGCGAGGGCAGTTGGAAAGTATAAAAAGGGGGACAGAAGAATCTCTTGAATGTTTAATATTAGGCCATGTTTGGATCCCATGAATTAAAACAATATCCAGAAAGTGCTTTTATTTTATTATTAGATTACTTTCCAATTCCTCTCAAATCCTAAGAACCAAACATAGCCTTAGGTACTCCTATAGATTATTCAGGCAGTGATAGAGTCATAACAGTCTCTGTCAGCTGAAATTGGTGGTTTGTCCTTTTTTTTCTTTTTGATAAGGTATGCTTTGTCCTTAGTGCGGTCAACTTGCTCCACTTGTTGCGATGTTTCAACAACCGGAGATTTTAAACAGAACACTCACCATAATTTAAGTTTGTTTTTTAAGGGAATAATTTAAGTTTGTTATTGAGCTTATCTATATATATATATATATATATATCTTTAAATCTGTTGAGAGCTACTGTTCATCAATAGTAACGGGTTTCCTTCAGGCTCAGCTTCCTATTCATCTACAGTAATACACGGTACTATACCTCCTGCTCGACTGTAGCAAACCTGGTGAGAACTACTGTTCATTAATAGTAACGGGTTTCTCTTAGACTCAGCTCCCTGTTCATCTACAGTAATACCCGTTACTATACCTCCTACCCGTTACTGTAGCTCCGTCGCCCGTTACTGTTCAGCCTTCTGTTTTTGGTTTCCATCACCCGTTACTGTTCCACCTTCTGTTTTTTTTTCTTTTATTCCTATTTTTTCCCGTGTCGCGCATACCTCCTCTTTTCCCCTTTTATCTTTTGTTGCTTGTGATTTTCTTTCCGTTACTTGTCACGGCTATGGAAGTTCCTTCCAATTTCGCACTTTTGGTTGACGTGCCGAGAGTTGACAAGACCTCATGCAGAAGCAAGATGCGATCAAGATTCGATGCAAGACAAGGACAGGCTTCCCAAGTTTGTAAATTGTAATTATCGCCAACGGATGCTCAGCCTAGTGGTTGAGCACTCCGGTTGCCACCCTACCGGGCCAGGTTCGAACCCCGTGAGGGCGAATTATGATGGCCGGAGGAGGAAAAAAATCTCCTCACCTACCCCGCGTTTCAAAGCACAGGTTGCGGACCGGCCTACTCACAGGGTTATGGGTCCCTGTGTGCGGGCGTGGTACGCGGTTTAGGGGTTTTTCTTGACCTGCATGAGATGTCTTCTTCTTAAGCGCAAAGCTCCGGGGCTGTCTAGCCATCCGAGGGTCGAGTTTTTTTTAAAAAAAAAATTGTAATTATCAAGCAGTGACAAAATCATGGGTAAATCTCTGCCGTTGAAAGTGATTCTTTGACCTTGGTGCAGCCAACTTACTACACTTGTTGTCTTGTTGCGAACTTGCTATGCTTCATCCTTGGTTCAAGCAGCTCGAGATTTTAAACAGTTCCTTGAGCCCTAATATTTTTTAAATAGGCGTCCTTGAACCATCCGATTTGTTAATATCTTGGTCCATTAACAATTAAATTAAACTATGTGATTTTGGTCCGAAATGATGACATACGTGGTAGAGTTGGTGTAGCACCAATTGAAGAGAAGTTTGTCCAACATCGTTTGAAATGGTTTGGGCACATATAACGCAGGTCCTCAGAAGCGCATATACATAGCGGAAGAATAAAGCGTGCGGATAATGTCAAGAGAGGTCGAGGTAGACCAAACTTGACATGGGAGGAGCATGTAAAGAGAGATCTGAAGGACTGGAATATCAGCAAAGAACTAGTCATGGACAGGGGTGCGTGGAAGTTAGCTATCCATGTGCCAGAACCGTGACTAGACTTTCAAGATCTTATGAGTCTCATCTTAGTCTACCCCAACTTGTTTGGGACGGAAAGGCTTTGTTGTTGATGTTGTTGTATGTGATTTTGGTAGTTTTGGTCCACCGACTGCTGTATTTGTCCCATTCAACTATTAGGTTACTAGGTTAGTATCATACCCATTGAATGTAGATTTTAAGGGGCGAGTTATACTGTCGTCCCATCCTGCAGTTACTTTTTTTACTATTATTATATCCAGTCACACTAATTAGTTAACAGATGCTTAACTTATATAATGTATATATGTGAGCCGCAAAGACAAATTCAAAATGACAGCACCAAAGAAAACTAAGCTCTCGCAAAGGACTAACAAATTAAGTAGGAGTAGAACAGTTTTTTCCCCTGCCCTGTAAAGAAGATGGCATGTAAACAACGTAATAAATGGGCAACTCTTGGAGTTTTTTTTAAAAAAAATAGGAGTTACTCAAAAACGAAAGAAACCAAAGAACTAAAAGAAAAGAAAGATTGTAAGCAGTTTATATACGATCAAACTATTGATATTTGTGTATACAACAGAAAAATTGGGTGGAGGGCCAATGACAGACACAGTTAAAGGTTCCTCCAGGCAAAGATGAAGCTAGCACCCATTATTGTCAGTTACTAATATCATTTCCTTCTCAATAATACAGTGCAATAAACATCGATCTCCGCCCTATTATTGATGTCTGATTCTATTCAAAAGGTGGACCTCGTCGTAGTAGATGTTCATGTCAGTTGTTACCCCCGTTAATCACAGTTGACCATGACAAGTTCCAAGTCTCCTGGTTCTCGATTGCCCTAGCATGTTCTTCAATGATAAAACCCATGTTCGCTTGTCTTATTTTCGGCTTGTTTCGGTTTATTTTGGCTTATTCTCTCTCACAGAACACTATTGAATCAGCCGAAATCAGCCGGCTTGTGTACCAGCCGAACAGGGTGAAGCAATAATTTGCAGAGCAGTACCCTAACCCAAACGCTCCCTAGAGTGAATAGGAAAAGAACTACTTTCATACAAAAAGGAATAAAGATTGAAATAAGAAAGATTGTGCATAGTTGAACAGTGTGACAAACGCTCCTCGAACCATTCGCATACATATATAAACAAGAAAGATACCGTGTTTTGGAATAAAACTAGGTAATTATATCTACTTACATGAAGGGATAAACTATCATAAATAAATATTAGTGCATAGTGTAGCATGCTAATGTAGATAATTAAAATGCATGTTAATGATGTGGCTCATTTTTGCGGATAGTTTCCATGAAAAGATAACTATCATAAATTCGTAATTAGATGTGTCAGTGGACTGCTGATGTGGATGGTTCGAGGAGCGTTTGTCACACTGTTCAACTATGCACAATCTTTCTTATTTCAATCTTTATTCCTTTTTGTATGAAAGTAGTTCTTTTCCTATTCACTCTAGGGAGCGTTTGGGTTAGGGTACTGCTCTGCAAATTATTGCTTCACCCTGTTCGGCTGGTACACAAGCCGGCTGATTTCGGCTGATTCAATAGTGTTCTGTGAGAGAGAATAAGCCAAAATAACCGAAACAAGCCGAAAATAAGACAAGCGAACATGGGTTTTATCATTGAAGAACATGCTAGGGCAATCGAGAACCAGGAGACTTGGAACTTGTCATGGTCAACTGTGATTAACGGGGGTAACAACTGACATGAACATCTACTACGACGAGGTCCACCTTTTGAATAGAATCAGACATCAATAATAGGGCGGAGATCGATGTTTATTGCACTGTATTATTGAGAAGGAAATGATATTAGTAACTGACAATAATGGGTGCTAGCTTCATCTTTGCCTGGAGGAACCTTTAACTGTGTCTGTCATTGGCCCTCCACCCAATTTTTCTGTTGTATACACAAATATCAATAGTTTGAATCGTATATAAACTGCTTACAATCTTTCTTTTCTTTTAGTTCTTTGGTTTCTTTCGTTTTTGAGTAACTCCTATTTTTTTTAAAAAAAACTCCAAGAGTTGCCCATTTATTTACGTTGTTTACATGCCATCTTCTTTACAGGGCAGGGGAAAAAACTGTTCTACTCCTACTTAATTTGTTAGTCCTTGCGAGAGCTTAGTTTTCTTTGGTGCTGTCATTTTGAATTTGTCTTTGCGGCTCACATATATACATTATATAAGTTAAGCATCTGTTAACTAATTAGTGTGACTGGATATAATAATAGTAAAAAAAGTAACTGCAGGATGGGACGACAGTATAACTCGCCCCTTAAAATCTACATTCAATGGGTATGATACTAACCTAGTAACCTAATAGTTGAATGGGACAAATACAGCAGTCGGTGGACCAAAACTACCAAAATCACATACAACAACATCAACAACAAAGCCTTTCCGTCCCAAACAAGTTGGGGTAGACTAAGATGAGACTCATAAGATCTTGAAAGTCTAGTCACGGTTCTGGCACATGGATAGCTAACTTCCACGCACCCCTGTCCATGACTAGTTCTTTGCTGATATTCCAGTCCTTCAGATCTCTCTTTACATGCTCCTCCCATGTCAAGTTTGGTCTACCTCGACCTCTCTTGACATTATCCGCACGCTTTATTCTTCCGCTATGTATATGCGCTTCTGAGGACCTGCGTTATATGTGCCCAAACCATTTCAAACGATGTTGGACAAACTTCTCTTCAATTGGTGCTACACCAACTCTACCACGTATGTCATCATTTCGGACCAAAATCACATAGTTTAATTTAATTGTTAATGGACCAAGATATTAACAAATCGGATGGTTCAAGGACGCCTATTTAAAAAATATTAGGGCTCAAGGAACTGTTTAAAATCTCGAGCTGCTTGAACCAAGGATGAAGCATAGCAAGTTCGCAACAAGACAACAAGTGTAGTAAGTTGGCTGCACCAAGGTCAAAGAATCACTTTCAACGGCAGAGATTTACCCATGATTTTGTCACTGCTTGATAATTACAATTTTTTTTTTAAAAAAAACTCGACCCTCGGATGGCTAGACAGCCCCGGAGCTTTGCGCTTAAGAAGAAGACATCTCATGCAGGTCAAGAAAAACCCCTAAACCGCGTACCACGCCCGCACACAGGGACCCATAACCCTGTGAGTAGGCCGGTCCGCAACCTGTGCTTTGAAACGCGGGGTAGGTGAGGAGATTTTTTTCCTCCTCCGGCCATCATAATTCGCCCTCACGGGGTTCGAACCTGGCCCGGTAGGGTGGCAACCGGAGTGCTCAACCACTAGGCTGAGCATCCGTTGGCGATAATTACAATTTACAAACTTGGGAAGCCTGTCCTTGTCTTGCATCGAATCTTGATCGCATCTTGCTTCTGCATGAGGTCTTGTCAACTCTCGGCACGTCAACCAAAAGTGCGAAATTGGAAGGAACTTCCATAGCCGTGACAAGTAACGGAAAGAAAATCACAAGCAACAAAAGATAAAAGGGGAAAAGAGGAGGTATGCGCGACACGGGAAAAAATAGGAATAAAAGAAAAAAAAACAGAAGGTGGAACAGTAACGGGTGATGGAAACCAAAAACAGAAGGCTGAACAGTAACGGGCGACGGAGCTACAGTAACGGGTAGGAGGTATAGTAACGGGTATTACTGTAGATGAACAGGGAGCTGAGTCTAAGAGAAACCCGTTACTATTAATGAACAGTAGTTCTCACCAGGTTTGCTACAGTCGAGCAGGAGGTATAGTACCGTGTATTACTGTAGATGAATAGGAAGCTGAGCCTGAAGGAAACCCGTTACTATTGATGAACAGTAGCTCTCAACAGATTTAAAGATATATATATATATATATATATATAGATAAGCTCAATAACAAACTTAAATTATTCCCTTAAAAAACAAACTTAAATTATGGTGAGTGTTCTGTTTAAAATCTCCGGTTGTTGAAACATCGCAACAAGTGGAGCAAGTTGACCGCACTAAGGACAAAGCATACCTTATCAAAAAGAAAAAAAAAAGGACAAACCACCAATTTCAGCTGACAGAGACTGTTATGACTCTATCACTGCCTGAATAATCTATAGGAGTACCTAAGGCTATGTTTGGTTCTTAGGATTTGAGAGGAATTGGAAAGTAATCTAATAATAAAATAAAAAGCACTTTCTGGATATTGTTTTAATTCATGGGATCCAAACATGGCCTAATATTAAACATTCAAGAGATTCTTCTGTCCCCCTTTTTATACTTTCCAACTGCCCTCGCGTCTCTCTTGATCCGCATCTAACTCGGACTCGTGGCCGTGCACATACGAATTAGAAACATGCACGTTTGTGTGTCCAACAACCCTACGGAGTCCAATCCAATATATATTGGAACAAACAACACGGCCGTTATATAAATCTTCGACGCACAAGTCATTCAGATGACCGCACATAAGGCGTACGTTCCATTGCAACGCAATGCACGTATGCTAGTTATTACAAGTTCTGAAGGTCATCCTCATCCCACATCAGATATTCCTGTTACATGTGCTATTACAAGTTGCATCTTGCTAAATGTTGGCATTAAACGTGAAGCAAAAGTTCAAAATTGAAAGGAGAAGCCAAGTATTTTCAAAAAAATTTGTTCCACAGTTGCACCTAATATATCTCTTCAACTTGTTCCATGGTATCCCCGCAAAGTTGATGGTATCCTTTCAAATATGTTCCACGGAATTCCATTTGAGTAAACATGGGAAGCGTGAATACACACACTGTGTGTGAGAGAGAGAGGGAGAGAGAGTATAATGTTTTCCAAGTGCATAAGAGGGAATAAAGGATAGGACAGGGACATGAATGTATTAGCAAAGAAACAAAAGGCAAAATGAGTGAAACTTCTTTTTTTAGCCAAACTGGGTGAAACTTCTAGAAAATTGATCTGTTAGGGTTAGGTAAATATTTTAGGATCAATAGTACCAACGTATCTCAATATCTAAATCAGCAGGATGCGGATGGCACGTGGAACTACCGATATCGGGTATTACTTATTGATCGAAAGTATTGCATACCGGAAGGCCTCAGAGCTACCTACTCCTTACATGGTGGCCTTTAGCCACTTCAACCCTAAATAAATATAATAATCATATTCCATCTTTTTAGCCCTTCACACTCGACTAAAGGGTGGGATTCATTCATCCAATTGATGGTACTTTACCAATAAAAAATGGGCCAAATCCCCATCAAATCAATTCAACTTGATAGTCATAATTAAGAATGTGAAGAGATGGACGCCCTATTTTCTGTGGTCTGTGAAGAAGTTCTGTCAGCTATTGCATGTGTGGTCTATGTTACTGATTTCTTCCATCTATAATTGGTATCTTACTATTTTTCAAATGCTAGTGAACACACTTGAAACCCTACACACCTAATAATAATACACTATTTCTTTTCGTGCCCTAAAGAACTTCAATTAAACGACTTCTACTAGGAATCACGTGGTTTACAAATTAGTAGAGGCAACTTGAATTTTCTTGGTAAAAATATATACTTTTATTTCAAAAGATATTGGTGAACTACATGATTTATTGGAATGGATTTGGTAAGTGATTATAGTAGCATGATTTGTGGTTTCTCGTTCTATCAATTTCGGTTAATTATTATGTCCACCCCTACTAAATATATGAGATGTTGGGCCATCCCAGCCCAGCCCAGCCCAGCCCAAACTTCTGAGTGGACCAACAGTTTGTATAAATACGGCTCAAAATGGCCCAATAGCTGACAGAACTTCTTCACAGACCACAGAAAATAGGGCGTCCATCTCTTCACATTCTTAATTATGACTATCAAGTTGAATTGATTTGATGGGGATTTGGCCCATTTTTTTATTGGTAAAGTACCATCAATTGGATGAATGAATCCCACCCTTTAGTCGAGTGTGAAGGGCTAAAAAGATGGAATATGATTATTATATTTATTTAGGGTTGAAGTGGCTAAAGGCCACCATGTAAGGAGTAGGTAGCTCTGAGGCCTTCCGGTATGCAATACTTTCGATCAATAAGTAATACCCGATATCGGTAGTTCCACGTGCCATCCGCATCCTGCTGATTTAGATATTGAGATACGTTGGTACTATTGATCCTAAAATATTTACCTAACCCTAACAGATCAATTTTCTAGAAGTTTCACCCAGTTTGGCTAAAAAAAGAAGTTTCACTCATTTTGCCTTTTGTTTCTTTGCTAATACATTCATGTCCCCTGTCCTATCCTTTATTCCCTCTTATGCACTTGGAAAACATTATACTCTCTCTCCCTCTCTCTCTCACACACAGTGTGTGTATTCACGCTTCCCATGTTTACTCAAATGGAATTCCGTGGAACATATTTGAAAGGATACCATCAACTTTGCGGGGATACCATGGAACAAGTTGAAGAGATATATAGGTGCAACTGTGGAACAAATTTTTTTGAAAATACTTGGCTTCTCCTTTCAATTTTGAACTTTTGCTTCACGTTTAATGCCAACATTTAGCAAGATGCAACTTGTAATAGCACATGTAACAGGAATATCTGATGTGGGATGAGGATGACCTCAGAACTTGTAATAACTAGCATACGTGCATTGCGTTGCAATGGAACGTACGCCTTATGTGCGGTCATCTGAATGACTTGTGCGTCGAAGATTTATATAACGGCCGTGTTGTTTGTTCCAATATATATTGGATTGGACTCCGTAGGGTTGTTGGACACACAAACGTGCATGTTTCTAATTCGTATGTGCACGGCCACGAGTCCGAGTTAGATGCGGATCAAGAGAGACGCGAGGGCAGTTGGAAAGTATAAAAAGGGGGACAGAAGAATCTCTTGAATGTTTAATATTAGGCCATGTTTGGATCCCATGAATTAAAACAATATCCAGAAAGTGCTTTTTATTTTATTATTAGATTACTTTCCAATTCCTCTCAAATCCTAAGAACCAAACATAGCCTTAGGTACTCCTATAGATTATTCAGGCAGTGATAGAGTCATAACAGTCTCTGTCAGCTGAAATTGGTGGTTTGTCCTTTTTTTTTCTTTTTGATAAGGTATGCTTTGTCCTTAGTGCGGTCAACTTGCTCCACTTGTTGCGATGTTTCAACAACCGGAGATTTTAAACAGAACACTCACCATAATTTAAGTTTGTTTTTTAAGGGAATAATTTAAGTTTGTTATTGAGCTTATCTATATATATATATATATATATATATCTTTAAATCTGTTGAGAGCTACTGTTCATCAATAGTAACGGGTTTCCTTCAGGCTCAGCTTCCTATTCATCTACAGTAATACACGGTACTATACCTCCTGCTCGACTGTAGCAAACCTGGTGAGAACTACTGTTCATTAATAGTAACGGGTTTCTCTTAGACTCAGCTCCCTGTTCATCTACAGTAATACCCGTTACTATACCTCCTACCCGTTACTGTAGCTCCGTCGCCCGTTACTGTTCAGCCTTCTGTTTTTGGTTTCCATCACCCGTTACTGTTCCACCTTCTGTTTTTTTTTCTTTTATTCCTATTTTTTCCCGTGTCGCGCATACCTCCTCTTTTCCCCTTTTATCTTTTGTTGCTTGTGATTTTCTTTCCGTTACTTGTCACGGCTATGGAAGTTCCTTCCAATTTCGCACTTTTGGTTGACGTGCCGAGAGTTGACAAGACCTCATGCAGAAGCAAGATGCGATCAAGATTCGATGCAAGACAAGGACAGGCTTCCCAAGTTTGTAAATTGTAATTATCGCCAACGGATGCTCAGCCTAGTGGTTGAGCACTCCGGTTGCCACCCTACCGGGCCAGGTTCGAACCCCGTGAGGGCGAATTATGATGGCCGGAGGAGGAAAAAAATCTCCTCACCTACCCCGCGTTTCAAAGCACAGGTTGCGGACCGGCCTACTCACAGGGTTATGGGTCCCTGTGTGCGGGCGTGGTACGCGGTTTAGGGGTTTTTCTTGACCTGCATGAGATGTCTTCTTCTTAAGCGCAAAGCTCCGGGGCTGTCTAGCCATCCGAGGGTCGAGTTTTTTTTAAAAAAAAATTGTAATTATCAAGCAGTGACAAAATCATGGGTAAATCTCTGCCGTTGAAAGTGATTCTTTGACCTTGGTGCAGCCAACTTACTACACTTGTTGTCTTGTTGCGAACTTGCTATGCTTCATCCTTGGTTCAAGCAGCTCGAGATTTTAAACAGTTCCTTGAGCCCTAATATTTTTTAAATAGGCGTCCTTGAACCATCCGATTTGTTAATATCTTGGTCCATTAACAATTAAATTAAACTATGTGATTTTGGTCCGAAATGATGACATACGTGGTAGAGTTGGTGTAGCACCAATTGAAGAGAAGTTTGTCCAACATCGTTTGAAATGGTTTGGGCACATATAACGCAGGTCCTCAGAAGCGCATATACATAGCGGAAGAATAAAGCGTGCGGATAATGTCAAGAGAGGTCGAGGTAGACCAAACTTGACATGGGAGGAGCATGTAAAGAGAGATCTGAAGGACTGGAATATCAGCAAAGAACTAGTCATGGACAGGGGTGCGTGGAAGTTAGCTATCCATGTGCCAGAACCGTGACTAGACTTTCAAGATCTTATGAGTCTCATCTTAGTCTACCCCAACTTGTTTGGGACGGAAAGGCTTTGTTGTTGATGTTGTTGTATGTGATTTTGGTAGTTTTGGTCCACCGACTGCTGTATTTGTCCCATTCAACTATTAGGTTACTAGGTTAGTATCATACCCATTGAATGTAGATTTTAAGGGGCGAGTTATACTGTCGTCCCATCCTGCAGTTACTTTTTTTACTATTATTATATCCAGTCACACTAATTAGTTAACAGATGCTTAACTTATATAATGTATATATGTGAGCCGCAAAGACAAATTCAAAATGACAGCACCAAAGAAAACTAAGCTCTCGCAAAGGACTAACAAATTAAGTAGGAGTAGAACAGTTTTTTCCCCTGCCCTGTAAAGAAGATGGCATGTAAACAACGTAAATAAATGGGCAACTCTTGGAGTTTTTTTTAAAAAAAATAGGAGTTACTCAAAAACGAAAGAAACCAAAGAACTAAAAGAAAAGAAAGATTGTAAGCAGTTTATATACGATCAAACTATTGATATTTGTGTATACAACAGAAAAATTGGGTGGAGGGCCAATGACAGACACAGTTAAAGGTTCCTCCAGGCAAAGATGAAGCTAGCACCCATTATTGTCAGTTACTAATATCATTTCCTTCTCAATAATACAGTGCAATAAACATCGATCTCCGCCCTATTATTGATGTCTGATTCTATTCAAAAGGTGGACCTCGTCGTAGTAGATGTTCATGTCAGTTGTTACCCCCGTTAATCACAGTTGACCATGACAAGTTCCAAGTCTCCTGGTTCTCGATTGCCCTAGCATGTTCTTCAATGATAAAACCCATGTTCGCTTGTCTTATTTTCGGCTTGTTTCGGTTTATTTTGGCTTATTCTCTCTCACAGAACACTATTGAATCAGCCGAAATAAACCGAAACAAGCCGAAAATAAGACAAGCGAACATGGGTTTTATCATTGAAGAACATGCTAGGGCAATCGAGAACCAGGAGACTTGGAACTTGTCATGGTCAACTGTGATTAACGGGGGTAACAACTGACATGAACATCTACTACGACGAGGTCCACCTTTTGAATAGAATCAGACATCAATAATAGGGCGGAGATCGATGTTTATTGCACTGTATTATTGAGAAGGAAATGATATTAGTAACTGACAATAATGGGTGCTAGCTTCATCTTTGCCTGGAGGAACCTTTAACTGTGTCTGTCATTGGCCCTCCACCCAATTTTTCTGTTGTATACACAAATATCAATAGTTTGATCGTATATAAACTGCTTACAATCTTTCTTTTCTTTTAGTTCTTTGGTTTCTTTCGTTTTTGAGTAACTCCTATTTTTTTTAAAAAAACTCCAAGAGTTGCCCATTTATTTACGTTGTTTACATGCCATCTTCTTTACAGGCAGGGGAAAAAACTGTTCTACTCCTACTTAATTTGTTAGTCCTTTGCGAGAGCTTAGTTTTCTTTGGTGCTGTCATTTTGAATTTGTCTTTGCGGCTCACATATATACATTATATAAGTTAAGCATCTGGTTAACTAATTAGTGTGACTGGATATAATAATAGTAAAAAAAGTAACTGCAGGATGGGACGACAGTATAACTCGCCCCTTAAAATCTACATTCAATGGGTATGATACTAACCTAGTAACCTAATAGTTGAATGGGACAAATACAGCAGTCGGTGGACCAAAACTACCAAAATCACATACAACAACATCAACAACAAAGCCTTTCCGTCCCAAACAAGTTGGGGTAGACTAAGATGAGACTCATAAGATCTTGAAAGTCTAGTCACGGTTCTGGCACATGGATAGCTAACTTCCACGCACCCCTGTCCATGACTAGTTCTTTGCTGATATTCCAGTCCTTCAGATCTCTCTTTACATGCTCCTCCCATGTCAAGTTTGGTCTACCTCGACCTCTCTTGACATTATCCGCACGCTTTATTCTTCCGCTATGTATATGCGCTTCTGAGGACCTGCGTTATATGTGCCCAAACCATTTCAAACGATGTTGGACAAACTTCTCTTCAATTGGTGCTACACCAACTCTACCACGTATGTCATCATTTCGGACCAAAATCACA
>JAHUYU010001019.1:0-16548 GCA_030439765.1 Tripidium arundinaceum | reverse complement strand
AGCTGAGCTAACAATCAAACCCAAAAGGTCTATGGTTGCATAGGTACAGGTTTGAACAACACAACACTAAGGTTAGGAACCACTTACAGAGGCTCGGACTATTTCAAAGGATGGGGCTTCTACTCACTAGAGGCTTGGCAACCAATTAAGTTTTTAACAAACAAGCAAGGGAAGGCAAGCAACAAGAACAACCCTAACAAGGCCATTCAGACAACATAGAACAAGACATTTCTTGGAGTTCACAGGGCAAGGAAAAGGGTACATCATATTTACACAAGTTATTCATTATTAGAACAAAGGTGAGAGAAGCATGTTAATGCACAAGCAACAAACATGATGCATGCTCGTCCTATACGTCCTCACAAAATCTTTGCCAGACTAAGATGGCAATCACGTTCTATGTTGGTGGCATGACATACATACTCTCTCGATATATAGCTAGTCGTTAGCTACCATATACGCAATCGAGGTTAGTGTACCTGCAGAAAAATTTCATTGCAACCCATCCCAATGAATGCAACAAATGTATCTGAAAAGTAAGAACAACCTATCAACTAGGTTGCCACTACCAATTGACCATCGGGCAGCAGGATGGTCGGCTACCTCCACCATTTGACCAACGGGTAGCAAAATGGTTGACTTACCTGCTTACCTGGACGTAGGTGCGACATTGCAAGAAAGTAACATTACATTCTTAGTACTGCCATATACGTATACCCATATACGTATACGTAGTACTAAAACTACCCGAGAATTTAAATACACCACAATTAAGTATTTTCATAGATACATGTGTGTAACATGTAAATATTCCAGTAACCAAAACTAGCTCTCCCCTAGACCGACGGTTGGACGGTCATGCTCTCACAACTCACACTTACCTAGGCGTAGGGGTATATTGATCCATACATTACCATTCAAGTGAATGGCATCCATACAATAACACGCCGTATGGACGACGAAAAGAAACTTGCAATAAAGTAAACCCACCCATAGTTAGTATTAGTTTACTTATTGCCACCTAGCAGTCCTTATTTGGGCTTAACTGGAGGTTGTCGCTAGCATAATAGTTTACCAAATCTGAAGTTTTTTCAAAACTATGCTAGATTTTTAGTTGAAAATAGTTTTTTTAACCAAAACTTTGTTTCAAAACTATGTATATGATAGTATTATACTTAACCTTGCTCCGATGCCAGCTGTGACAGAACCGCCCAATTTATACAAGCTCAAGTACGACTGTCCCCGTCTAACACGTTGACACGCACATACTTGCACTCATATAAACCCGGTAGTCCGCCGAGTGTCCCGAAAGACCTTGGTAAATCAACTTCACAACCAAGATCGCACGATTAAGTAAATACACATCACATACACGGAGTTTTGCAGCAAAAAATAATATTACAAAAGAGTTCATAAATAAATAGTACAGTACTGAGTTCAAATCTGATTATAGAAAGCAACATAGCTTTGAAATGATACAATAACATAAGTTGAAATACATTGCTAACTTTAGGTGACATCCTCCAACAAAAGCATGTAGATGAGAACAAATACAGAGTCGCCGAGCCCACCGGCACTTAGCCACCATCGTCAACAGCTGAAATCTTCACCTGCAACATGGTGGGATAAACCCTGAGTACTCAAATGTACTCAGCCAGACTTACCCGACAGGAGAGAAGTAAAAAGACTCTCAAGGATATGCAAGACTTATTTGGTGGAGTTGGTTGGATAGCATAACTTTGCAAAAAGAACATTACTATCATGAGTCCTTACTTCAAGCTTTTAGTCAAGTTTTAGCATCAATTTTAGTAAAGCTTATCATAGCTAGATTTTGCACCTATTCTATATCAATCACTTGATTATTGAGCATCACAATAGTAACCATATCCAGTTTATCATCATAATCATCATAACCATCATGTTCCATCAAGTTTTACTACGATGCTGAAGCTAGTCAAGTTTCTCACTATCCGGGAGAGACGGCGATTCGAATCGATTCCAACCAGATCTGGGGTTTTATTCCTAACACAAACCCAGACATGCCTGCGCGAAGGCAGCCTTAGGTCACCTTTGGTACAACTCAGGAACCAACTTCGCGGGTCCGATCAGCGCCGCAACACAGGTCTTACCACGGTAGACAGGGAATTCAAGTCATGCCTGCCCACGTCACGCCGGACAGCTAGGTCATGCTTGAACTATAGTCTATGCTCCGACTTCCTGATTGCGCACTCATACAGAACGGGTCCCGGCCTGAGTTGAGCTACTCGGCTTCGTGGTCGGAATGACTTATCCGGCCAGCTAAGTGATAGACATGCGTTCAATCTCGACAGAAGTTCCAACAACGGTACGGTCCTTAATCGACACAGAGGAATCACTATAAGTTACAACACCACCAACATATAAGATTCCGCCCGGTCTCCATTTATATAACATCACATGGTTCTTTTCCATGATAGCAAATATAGCCAACAGTGACCAGTTATCCACCTATATCTCGCAGATGACAGGAAATCACCCGACTTCTACCGGTCTAAGCATGGCTAAGCATAGAACGTCTTACTTATACTAGTAATGGTTCAGGTATTGATATATATAGTGGACAAGGTAGGAAAGTATGCACCAACGGTTTCATCCAACTCCTATCAACTTAATGCATCATTTAAAAGTTATACTCATGTGCATTTATAAAAAGAATGGGTAGGAGACTTAGAATGCTCCGGGGCTTGCCTGGAATCCAACACTAGGTCAGTGTTTGTTAGATGACACTCGCTGGGCGAGTACTTCTCATCCCAGTACTTGTCCAGTCCATCCATCTTCGGGATTGGCCACCAACATCATCTTGTGGATTAGTCCACCATTTCACCATCTTGTGGTCAACTCCACTTCAGGTCCTTCACGTGATGCATCTAGCGTACCTAGATGAGATGCAAGATGCAAGTGTATGAATACATGGAGACCGGGCGGAATCTTATATGTTGGTGGTGTTGTAACTTATAGTGATTCCTCTGTGTCGATTAAGGACCGTACCGTTGTTGGAACTTCTGTCGAGATTGAACGCATGTCTATCACTTAGCTGGCCGGATAAGTCATTCCGACCACGAAGCCGAGTAGCTCAACTCAGGCCGGGACCCGTTCTGTATGAGTGCGCAATCAGGAAGTCGGAGCATAGACTATAGTTCAAGCATGACCTAGCTGTCCGGCGTGACGTGGGCAGGCATGACTTGAATTCCCTGTCTACCGTGGTAAGACCTGTGTTGCGGCGCTGATCGGACCCGCGAAGTTGGTTCCTGAGTTGTACCAAAGGTGACCTAAGGCTGCCTTCGCGCAGGCATGTCTGGGTTTGTGTTAGGAATAAAACCCCAGATCTGGTTGGAATCGATTCGAATCGCCGTCTCTCCCGGATAGTGAGAAACTTGACTAGCTTCAGCATCGTAGTAAAACTTGATGGAACATGATGGTTATGATGATTATGATGATAAACTGGATATGGTTACTATTGTGATGCTCAATAATCAAGTGATTGATATAGAATAGGTGCAAAATCTAGCTATGATAAGCTTTACTAAAATTGATGCTAAAACTTGACTAAAAGCTTGAAGTAAGGACTCATGATAGTAATGTTCTTTTTGCAAAGTTATGCTATCCAACCAACTCCACCAAATAAGTCTTGCATATCCTTGAGAGTCTTTTTACTTCTCTCCTGTCGGGTAAGTCTGGCTGAGTACATTTGAGTACTCAGGGTTTATCCCACCATGTTGCAGGTGAAGATTTCAGCTGTTGACGATGGTGGCTAAGTGCCGGTGGGCTCGGCGACTCTGTATTTGTTCTCATCTACATGCTTTTGTTGGAGGATGTCACCTAAAGTTAGCAATGTATTTCAACTTATGTTATTGTATCATTTCAAAGCTATGTTGCTTTCTATAATCAGATTTGAACTCAGTACTGTACTATTTATTTATGAACTCTTTTGTAATATTATTTTTTGCTGCAAAACTCCGTGTATGTGATGTGTATTTACTTAATCGTGCGATCTTGGTTGTGAAGTTGATTTACCAAGGTCTTTCGGGACACTCGGCGGACTACCGGGTTTATATGAGTGCAAGTATGTGCGTGTCAACGTGTTAGACGGGGACAGTCGTACTTGAGCTTGTATAAATTGGGCGGTTCTGTCACAGCTGGCATCGGAGCAAGGTTAAGTATAATACTATCATATACATAGTTTTGAAACAAAGTTTTGGTTAAAAAAACTATTTTCAACTAAAAATCTAGCATAGTTTTGAAAAAACTTCAGATTTGGTAAACTATTATGCTAGCGACAACCTCCAGTTAAGCCCAAATAAGGACTGCTAGGTGGCAATAAGTAAACTAATACTAACTATGGGTGGGTTTACTTTATTGCAAGTTTCTTTTCGTCGTCCATACGGCGTGTTATTGTATGGATGCCATTCACTTGAATGGTAATGTATGGATCAATATACCCCTACGCCTAGGTAAGTGTGAGTTGTGAGAGCATGACCGTCCAACCGTCGGTCTAGGGGAGAGCTAGTTTTGGTTACTGGAATATTTACATGTTACACACATGTATCTATGAAAATACTTAATTGTGGTGTATTTAAATTCTCGGGTAGTTTTAGTACTACGTATACGTATATGGGTATACGTATATGGCAGTACTAAGAATGTAATGTTACTTTCTTGCAATGTCGCACCTACGTCCAGGTAAGCAGGTAAGTCAACCATTTTGCTACCCGTTGGTCAAATGGTGGAGGTAGCCGACCATCCTGCTGCCCGATGGTCAATTGGTAGTGGCAACCTAGTTGATAGGTTGTTCTTACTTTTCAGATACATTTGTTGCATTCATTGGGATGGGTTGCAATGAAATTTTTCTGCAGGTACACTAACCTCGATTGCGTATATGGTAGCTAACGACTAGCTATATATCGAGAGAGTATGTATGTCATGCCACCAACATAGAACGTGATTGCCATCTTAGTCTGGCAAAGATTTTGTGAGGACGTATAGGACGAGCATGCATCATGTTTGTTGCTTGTGCATTAACATGCTTCTCTCACCTTTGTTCTAATAATGAATAACTTGTGTAAATATGATGTACCCTTTTCCTTGCCCTGTGAACTCCAAGAAATGTCTTGTTCTATGTTGTCTGAATGGCCTTGTTAGGGTTGTTCTTGTTGCTTGCCTTCCCTTGCTTGTTTGTTAAAAACTTAATTGGTTGCCAAGCCTCTAGTGAGTAGAAGCCCCATCCTTTGAAATAGTCCGAGCCTCTGTAAGTGGTTCCTAACCTTAGTGTTGTGTTGTTCAAACCTGTACCTATGCAACCATAGACCTTTTGGGTTTGATTGTTAGCTCAGCTTAAGTTTCCTCCAAAACCATCTCTACGGCCATGTTTCTTTCGAATGAGCCCTACCCAAACCTTTGTTTGCCCTCTCTTTCGTTCGTTCCTCCCGAACCTTTCGGCTCAATATGAATTTCTCTTTCACTCTGACCATGCAACCCTCTCCCTTGGTGAATCCGTGCCACACCTTTGTTGACCTCTCTTCTACTCACCTTGGAAGCCATCTTGCATTGTGATATCTCTTTCACATAGACCTTGCAATCTTTTCGTTTGGGAATCATGTCGTGGCCTTATCAACTCAATCTCTAGATCACGTATTGAATATGTTCCATGATCTTGTTGTTTTCTCCAACTCTCTCCAAAGTGTTCAAATGTTGATCGGTCTGAATCAGTTGTTGCTGCCCTATGGTGCAGAAGCCTATGCAAATGGATGGTATGAAGATATCTTCAGTGGATATAGATGCATGTGGAATTGAAGCAAGAAGCTCACACCTAATCACCTCTGCAGTAAATTTAGGATTCCCTCGGCCATGTTTCTTTCGAATGAGCCCTACCCAAACCTTTGTTTGCCCTCTCTTTCGTTCGTTCCTCCCGAACCTTTCGGCTCAATATGAATTTCTCTTTCACTCTGACCATGCAACCCTCTCCCTTGGTGAATCCGTGCCACACCTTTGTTGACCTCTCTTCTACTCACCTTGGAAGCCATCTTGCATTGTGATATCTCTTTCACATAGACCTTGCAATCTTTTCGTTTGGGAATCATGTCGATGATCCTTATCCAAGGAAATCCTCATATCCAAGTGACAACAGTCATTTGGGATGAATCCGATGCAACCTCTTGGGTAAAAACACCAAACTAGAGAAACCGTACACTATTAAGAAGGTCGAGTACCATTTTCCTTTATGGTGCAGTTGCACAATAAGTTGGGTTGACTTCAACTGTGACAAACTAGTCTTGTTGTACTTCTTTTGATATTGAATCTTTCTTTCCAGTCGTCAACCAACAATGTCTGAATCTTTTGCTTGGAGAAACCAGGTGACGTACCTAATGCCCTTTCAAAGCTATCTGTTCCAGCCTCTGAGCTCGGATGGGAAATCTTCTCATCGAAGACCCCTGATCATCCCCACTCAAAGCTGTATCAGATGCCTTGTACCAACTTTTAACATTGAGCTTCCTTCCTAATGCCACTAAGTAGCTCAAGGTCAAAATCTGAAATTAGTTATTTGACGCTCCTCAAATTGTTTTCCACTCATAGTTCTACAAATCGCCCTGTAGAACACCTTGATTTCGCAACATTACGAAAATGGGACGTCAAAAGCGAGGAACAAAGGTGCAGGCGTCACGTGTAAGGCATATGAAGAATTACACCTACAGTAACACCCAAATCGAGTTGCATCTTGACATTATTCCTGAACATCACCTTCTGAAACGAGGAATGATAGCAGTCGACAGAAAATTAAGATTCTGTTTGCCTTGGAGAACAGTTCACATCTCGCAAATTACTGCTCTATTATGCATGAAATTTGGTGGGCATGCAGAACCATAAGTCCTCTAACTACTGACCAAACTCAGCTCAAACGGACATCGATCGATTGCTCAACAATTCATATCCAAAACTGCTCGGTTTTGAAATTGCAGTGGCTTAAATTATCAAACCTTTCTAAACTCTGAGGCTTTACTCCACCAAACTTCAACCAATCAGATAGAGTGGAGTGTTCAAAGTGAGGGATGAATCCTCACAATTTAGTGCTATTCCATCAACGTTTGAGCCACTACACACTAGCTTGAAGATAACCGGTCTAGTGTCAGAAAATCCAGACATATTTCCTGTTCTTTAGTTTAATTATTTCCTCTAGAAGAGCTTTGAGAATATTAAAATCCCGCAGGCTTATACTCAAACCGTCGAGAAGTAAAAACTCCATCAACAAAGGCTTCAGCACATTCAGAAATTGCAGAGCCTCACTTGGATCCTTCTCACAAAGAATGGAGGACATCAAATCCAGGAATGAAGCCTGAACAAATTCTTTGTTAAGACCTAGTCTTCTGATTGTGCTGTCCTTAACCAAGTGTGTGTCTTCTTGGCAAGTCAATTTAGCTGGTAACGCACCTTGCACTATCTTTGTGATTGTCCAAGATGGAACCGGCTTGACTTCAACAGGGGATAGAAGTGAAAATAACACAAACATTGCTAGTTTGTTTACCAATTCCCCACATAGCATTGCTTTGTGACACATAACCTTCATCGTCGAATTGAACATTCGTTTATGCTCATGGGACAAATTTTTGCCAACACGTCAGGTTTTGATCCTGGGACTTGTGGGTTATGGGCCCATATAAGAGAGCGAATGAACAAACTCCTGTATTTCATCAGTAGAGAAACCTATCTCATCGCGCAGAACATGATAATGGGTCGGTCTTATTGTTCCTTGACATGAGTACCAACACATTCCATTACTTAGCTGTATATTACCTTCTCCTTATGGTAACTAATCAGCTATCTCCCAACACTAACAAGCTCTAAGGCTTCAGTTTGTGCAGCAAGCAATTGTAGGGTTGGTATGCACTCAATCACCATTGCATTCAGTAGGAAAGGAGTCTCATCTGAAGGGGTAATTTTGACTGTATGATCATCATGTGCATACAGGTATCGAGCTTGGATGGAAAACTTCTAATATTGATAGCTTATTGAGAAACACATCATCTCTGATAATTGTTGTTCACCTGAAACCTATCCAACTTTAAGTGGTGTGTGTTCCTTTTGATCCAACAGTGACGTCACATGTTCCAACAAAAGGTAACATCACTCTCAGAATGATTAGCAGAGTCTTTTGTCTACCTCCTCTTGCAGTCTGTTAATGTTTATGTCAATGACTTGTCCTTCAAAGTTATCCTCTTTGCAATTTCTGAAAGAAACTCTACTTCACTCGATCCAATATATATATACCTTCTGACAGGACTCGAAAGATAGATTTGGACAAACATCGTGATAGATAGAGACAGAATACAGAGATCGATTGGTAGAGGTCCACGAAAGATAACACATCAGCGTTGTTCTATAATGGACCATGACCAGGGACCTCGATACCAGCACGTGCCGAGCAGCACAACCATGTGTCTGCAGCCACAGGATGCTCTCGGTTTCGTCGCGGCACCGTAAGTCATTAATCATAGCACCATTATCAAACATAACCGATGAGAAATCCCACGTGGCACAGATAGATTGAGCAGGGACAGCCTCATGCAGAGGGAAAGTCTGCAAGCAAGGATACTTACGTGGCTATGAGCCAACAAGAGCAGGATTCAATGATAAGAACAGAGCATGGGTTAGAATATTGATTGGACTCGAAAGATAAATGGCACGAGGGAATCCTAAATTTACTGCAGAGGTGATTAGGTGTGAGCTTCTTGCTTCAATTCCACATGCATCTATATCCACTGAAGATATCTTCATACCATCCATTTGCATAGGCTTCTGCACCATAGGGCAGCAACAACTGATTCAGACCGATCAACATTTGAACACTTTGGAGAGAGTTGGAGAAAACAACAAGATCATGGAACATATTCAATACGTGATCTAGAGATTGAGTTGATAAGGCCACGACATGATTCCCAAACGAAAAGATTGCAAGGTCTATGTGAAAGAGATATCACAATGCAAGATGGCTTCCAAGGTGAGTAGAAGAGAGGTCAACAAAGGTGTGGCACGGATTCACCAAGGGAGAGGGTTGCATGGTCAGAGTGAAAGAGAAATTCATATTGAGCCGAAAGGTTCGGGAGGAACGAACGAAAGAGAGGGCAAACAAAGGTTTGGGTAGGGCTCATTCGAAAGAAACATGGCCGTAGAGATGGTTTTGGAGGAAACTTAAGCTGAGCTAACAATCAAACCCAAAAGGTCTATGGTTGCATAGGTACAGGTTTGAACAACACAACACTAAGGTTAGGAACCACTTACAGAGGCTCGGACTATTTCAAAGGATGGGGCTTCTACTCACTAGAGGCTTGGCAACCAATTAAGTTTTTAACAAACAAGCAAGGGAAGGCAAGCAACAAGAACAACCCTAACAAGGCCATTCAGACAACATAGAACAAGACATTTCTTGGAGTTCACAGGGCAAGGAAAAGGGTACATCATATTTACACAAGTTATTCATTATTAGAACAAAGGTGAGAGAAGCATGTTAATGCACAAGCAACAAACATGATGCATGCTCGTCCTATACGTCCTCACAAAATCTTTGCCAGACTAAGATGGCAATCACGTTCTATGTTGGTGGCATGACATACATACTCTCTCGATATATAGCTAGTCGTTAGCTACCATATACGCAATCGAGGTTAGTGTACCTGCAGAAAAATTTCATTGCAACCCATCCCAATGAATGCAACAAATGTATCTGAAAAGTAAGAACAACCTATCAACTAGGTTGCCACTACCAATTGACCATCGGGCAGCAGGATGGTCGGCTACCTCCACCATTTGACCAACGGGTAGCAAAATGGTTGACTTACCTGCTTACCTGGACGTAGGTGCGACATTGCAAGAAAGTAACATTACATTCTTAGTACTGCCATATACGTATACCCATATACGTATACGTAGTACTAAAACTACCCGAGAATTTAAATACACCACAATTAAGTATTTTCATAGATACATGTGTGTAACATGTAAATATTCCAGTAACCAAAACTAGCTCTCCCCTAGACCGACGGTTGGACGGTCATGCTCTCACAACTCACACTTACCTAGGCGTAGGGGTATATTGATCCATACATTACCATTCAAGTGAATGGCATCCATACAATAACACGCCGTATGGACGACGAAAAGAAACTTGCAATAAAGTAAACCCACCCATAGTTAGTATTAGTTTACTTATTGCCACCTAGCAGTCCTTATTTGGGCTTAACTGGAGGTTGTCGCTAGCATAATAGTTTACCAAATCTGAAGTTTTTTCAAAACTATGCTAGATTTTTAGTTGAAAATAGTTTTTTTAACCAAAACTTTGTTTCAAAACTATGTATATGATAGTATTATACTTAACCTTGCTCCGATGCCAGCTGTGACAGAACCGCCCAATTTATACAAGCTCAAGTACGACTGTCCCCGTCTAACACGTTGACACGCACATACTTGCACTCATATAAACCCGGTAGTCCGCCGAGTGTCCCGAAAGACCTTGGTAAATCAACTTCACAACCAAGATCGCACGATTAAGTAAATACACATCACATACACGGAGTTTTGCAGCAAAAAATAATATTACAAAAGAGTTCATAAATAAATAGTACAGTACTGAGTTCAAATCTGATTATAGAAAGCAACATAGCTTTGAAATGATACAATAACATAAGTTGAAATACATTGCTAACTTTAGGTGACATCCTCCAACAAAAGCATGTAGATGAGAACAAATACAGAGTCGCCGAGCCCACCGGCACTTAGCCACCATCGTCAACAGCTGAAATCTTCACCTGCAACATGGTGGGATAAACCCTGAGTACTCAAATGTACTCAGCCAGACTTACCCGACAGGAGAGAAGTAAAAAGACTCTCAAGGATATGCAAGACTTATTTGGTGGAGTTGGTTGGATAGCATAACTTTGCAAAAAGAACATTACTATCATGAGTCCTTACTTCAAGCTTTTAGTCAAGTTTTAGCATCAATTTTAGTAAAGCTTATCATAGCTAGATTTTGCACCTATTCTATATCAATCACTTGATTATTGAGCATCACAATAGTAACCATATCCAGTTTATCATCATAATCATCATAACCATCATGTTCCATCAAGTTTTACTACGATGCTGAAGCTAGTCAAGTTTCTCACTATCCGGGAGAGACGGCGATTCGAATCGATTCCAACCAGATCTGGGGTTTTATTCCTAACACAAACCCAGACATGCCTGCGCGAAGGCAGCCTTAGGTCACCTTTGGTACAACTCAGGAACCAACTTCGCGGGTCCGATCAGCGCCGCAACACAGGTCTTACCACGGTAGACAGGGAATTCAAGTCATGCCTGCCCACGTCACGCCGGACAGCTAGGTCATGCTTGAACTATAGTCTATGCTCCGACTTCCTGATTGCGCACTCATACAGAACGGGTCCCGGCCTGAGTTGAGCTACTCGGCTTCGTGGTCGGAATGACTTATCCGGCCAGCTAAGTGATAGACATGCGTTCAATCTCGACAGAAGTTCCAACAACGGTACGGTCCTTAATCGACACAGAGGAATCACTATAAGTTACAACACCACCAACATATAAGATTCCGCCCGGTCTCCATTTATATAACATCACATGGTTCTTTTCCATGATAGCAAATATAGCCAACAGTGACCAGTTATCCACCTATATCTCGCAGATGACAGGAAATCACCCGACTTCTACCGGTCTAAGCATGGCTAAGCATAGAACGTCTTACTTATACTAGTAATGGTTCAGGTATTGATATATATAGTGGACAAGGTAGGAAAGTATGCACCAACGGTTTCATCCAACTCCTATCAACTTAATGCATCATTTAAAAGTTATACTCATGTGCATTTATAAAAAGAATGGGTAGGAGACTTAGAATGCTCCGGGGCTTGCCTGGAATCCAACACTAGGTCAGTGTTTGTTAGATGACACTCGCTGGGCGAGTACTTCTCATCCCAGTACTTGTCCAGTCCATCCATCTTCGGGATTGGCCACCAACATCATCTTGTGGATTAGTCCACCATTTCACCATCTTGTGGTCAACTCCACTTCAGGTCCTTCACGTGATGCATCTAGCGTACCTAGATGAGATGCAAGATGCAAGTGTATGAATACATGGAAATGCAATAGATGATGCATCACCCACCAAATCAAGGCAAGTACAAGGTTGTACTAAAGACACTTAAGCACATCACTTTGCTCAATTAACATCACACAAACCAACATGCTAAGATAGCAAAGAAGCAATACCAAGCATGACACAAGATTTACAAAGTCTCAGGTGTACTAACTTACTACCCTATAAGTCACACTTAACAATATACATGCAACAACTATAATTGGAATCTGTCAATTTCTAGACATGCAAACAGCAGCTACAAGATTTAGCTATAACTGGAGTTACACAAATCCAAATGACTTTCAAGAAGACATTCTGGAAAGCTTTTGAAATTATCTACATTTGATCTAATATCATCACAGCATGATTCACAAGTTAATTAAATCAAAATTACTAAGTTCCAGAATCTGTTCCTGACAAACAGAGAGCAGCAAACTCTGATCTCCATCTTGAAACATGCATAACTCATAAACTACTTGGCAAAATGCCACCAAATTTTAACATAAGCTATATACATGAGTTATCTACAACTTTTGTATAAATAAGTTTTACAAAAAATCAATTTATCATGAAGAACTTTGCTAACTTCCCAGATCTGTCCAGAAACTAAAAATTGCAAGAAATAATTATTAACTTATGTTGCAAACATATAATTGGACAAAACCAACTTTAGCAACATGTCACACATGATTAATGAACACCAGAAAACATAGTGTCCATTGCTAAATAAATTCTTTTAATACATTTCTTAATTTATTTAAATAATTAGGTGGAATTATGAACACATATTAAAAGTGCACAATAAATTCTACCAAAATTACAGTGGCCTACATATGCTCCCAATGGTCTACTATAAAATTTTCATATCATTTCAGTAATCTTAGCAACCTCTATGAAAAAGACAAATGGCTAATGCAATAAATCATGTGAGAGCAAGATAATTCTAAAACTCAACATTTCCTGCAAATGTATGGCCATATTTTATTTTATTATGGTATTACAACATCACAAGAAGGTAGAGGAACAACATTTTCCATTTTTACATTTTTATTCTATTTATAATCCATTTAAAACCATTTATTAAGCACTATGCAAGGTAAATCAATAACTCAAGCATACTGCATCCAATGAATCTTAAATTTTTACCATAGCACCCTCATAGCATCACTAGTCTACCATAAAAATTTCACTCCAATTGAAACACCACAACTTGAGATATTACTTTCTCCCTAGAAAACCCTAATTAACATACATAAATAAAAACCACAAAAACTTTCTACTAACACCTATCATATTATGGCTCTACTATATAGATCTATTCACAAGGATTCCAAAAAGTCCTAATTTACTATTTTACGAGTTTTCTACATTTTTCTGTGTATTTTCAAAGTTTCCACCTAATTATTTAAATAAATTAAGAAATGTATTAAAAGAATTTATTTAGCAATGGACACTATGTTTTCTGGTGTTCATTAATCATGTGTGACATGTTGCTAAAGTTGGTTTTGTCCAATTATATGTTTGCAACATAAGTTAATAATTATTTCTTGCAATTTTTAGTTTCTGGACAGATCTGGGAAGTTAGCAAAGTTCTTCATGATAAATTGATTTTTTGTAAAACTTATTTATACAAAGTTGTAGATAACTCATGTATATAGCTTATGTTAAAATTTGGTGGCATTTTGCCAAGTAGTTTATGAGTTATGCATGTTTCAAGATGGAGATCAGAGTTTGCTGCTCTCTGTTTGTCAGGAACAGATTCTGGAACTTAGTAATTTTGATTTAATTAACTTGTGAATCATGCTGTGATGATATTAGATCAAATGTAGATAATTTCAAAAGCTTTCCAGAATGTCTTCTTGAAAGTCATTTGGATTTGTGTAACTCCAGTTATAGCTAAATCTTGTAGCTGCTGTTTGCATGTCTAGAAATTGACAGATTCCAATTATAGTTGTTGCATGTATATTGTTAAGTGTGACTTATAGGGTAGTAAGTTAGTACACCTGAGACTTTGTAAATCTTGTGTCATGCTTGGTATTGCTTCTTTGCTATCTTAGCATGTTGGTTTGTGTGATGTTAATTGAGCAAAGTGATGTGCTTAAGTGTCTTTAGTACAACCTTGTACTTGCCTTGATTTGGTGGGTGATGCATCATCTATTGCATTTCCATGTATTCATACACTTGCATCTTGCATCTCATCTAGGTACGCTAGATGCATCACGTGAAGGACCTGAAGTGGAGTTGACCACAAGATGGTGAAATGGTGGACTAATCCACAAGATGATGTTGGTGGCCAATCCCGAAGATGGATGGACTGGACAAGTACTGGGATGAGAAGTACTCGCCCAGCGAGTGTCATCTAACAAACACTGACCTAGTGTTGGATTCCAGGCAAGCCCCGGAGCATTCTAAGTCTCCTACCCATTCTTTTTATAAATGCACATGAGTATAACTTTTAAATGATGCATTAAGTTGATAGGAGTTGGATGAAACCGTTGGTGCATACTTTCCTACCTTGTCCACTATATATATCAATACCTGAACCATTACTAGTATAAGTAAGACGTTCTATGCTTAGCCATGCTTAGACCGGTAGAAGTCGGGTGATTTCCTGTCATCTGCGAGATATAGGTGGATAACTGGTCACTGTTGGCTATATTTGCTATCATGGAAAAGAACCATGTGATGTTATATAAATGGAGACCGGGCGGAATCTTATATGTTGGTGGTGTTGTAACTTATAGTGATTCCTCTGTGTCGATTAAGGACCGTACCGTTGTTGGAACTTCTGTCGAGATTGAACGCATGTCTATCACTTAGCTGGCCGGATAAGTCATTCCGACCACGAAGCCGAGTAGCTCAACTCAGGCCGGGACCCGTTCTGTATGAGTGCGCAATCAGGAAGTCGGAGCATAGACTATAGTTCAAGCATGACCTAGCTGTCCGGCGTGACGTGGGCAGGCATGACTTGAATTCCCTGTCTACCGTGGTAAGACCTGTGTTGCGGCGCTGATCGGACCCGCGAAGTTGGTTCCTGAGTTGTACCAAAGGTGACCTAAGGCTGCCTTCGCGCAGGCATGTCTGGGTTTGTGTTAGGAATAAAACCCCAGATCTGGTTGGAATCGATTCGAATCGCCGTCTCTCCCGGATAGTGAGAAACTTGACTAGCTTCAGCATCGTAGTAAAACTTGATGGAACATGATGGTTATGATGATTATGATGATAAACTGGATATGGTTACTATTGTGATGCTCAATAATCAAGTGATTGATATAGAATAGGTGCAAAATCTAGCTATGATAAGCTTTACTAAAATTGATGCTAAAACTTGACTAAAAGCTTGAAGTAAGGACTCATGATAGTAATGTTCTTTTTGCAAAGTTATGCTATCCAACCAACTCCACCAAATAAGTCTTGCATATCCTTGAGAGTCTTTTTACTTCTCTCCTGTCGGGTAAGTCTGGCTGAGTACATTTGAGTACTCAGGGTTTATCCCACCATGTTGCAGGTGAAGATTTCAGCTGTTGACGATGGTGGCTAAGTGCCGGTGGGCTCGGCGACTCTGTATTTGTTCTCATCTACATGCTTTTGTTGGAGGATGTCACCTAAAGTTAGCAATGTATTTCAACTTATGTTATTGTATCATTTCAAAGCTATGTTGCTTTCTATAATCAGATTTGAACTCAGTACTGTACTATTTATTTATGAACTCTTTTGTAATATTATTTTTTGCTGCAAAACTCCGTGTATGTGATGTGTATTTACTTAATCGTGCGATCTTGGTTGTGAAGTTGATTTACCAAGGTCTTTCGGGACACTCGGCGGACTACCGGGTTTATATGAGTGCAAGTATGTGCGTGTCAACGTGTTAGACGGGGACAGTCGTACTTGAGCTTGTATAAATTGGGCGGTTCTGTCACAGCTGGCATCGGAGCAAGGTTAAGTATAATACTATCATATACATAGTTTTGAAACAAAGTTTTGGTTAAAAAAACTATTTTCAACTAAAAATCTAGCATAGTTTTGAAAAAACTTCAGATTTGGTAAACTATTATGCTAGCGACAACCTCCAGTTAAGCCCAAATAAGGACTGCTAGGTGGCAATAAGTAAACTAATACTAACTATGGGTGGGTTTACTTTATTGCAAGTTTCTTTTCGTCGTCCATACGGCGTGTTATTGTATGGATGCCATTCACTTGAATGGTAATGTATGGATCAATATACCCCTACGCCTAGGTAAGTGTGAGTTGTGAGAGCATGACCGTCCAACCGTCGGTCTAGGGGAGAGCTAGTTTTGGTTACTGGAATATTTACATGTTACACACATGTATCTATGAAAATACTTAATTGTGGTGTATTTAAATTCTCGGGT
>JAHUYU010001248.1:0-13405 GCA_030439765.1 Tripidium arundinaceum | reverse complement strand
TCACTGTCTGACAGCCGGAAGAAGAAGAAGGGACTGCCCGCAAGGCGTACTAGACGAGAAGCGGGAAACAGCCAGTGCATAACCAACCTACCAAAGAAGAGAGGAAAACAGTAGCAACACCCTTCCCGCAAACAGGTCGGGGTGAAGATTGGGGAGCCGACCACCTGCCGAAGTGGTCGCAAGTATATAGCGCCGTCAGAATCTGACAACGAGGAGACTCTCGCCCAGAGGAGGGCGCGCATGCCTCCCCCCGATGCTCCCAGTCCGACGAGGGGGGCAGAAGTGGAAGAAGGCACCGGCCAGCATCCTCAGGGAAATAGCCAGCCGGAACGACGATGAAGTCCCCGGGCATGGATGAGGTGCTCCACCATGCCAAACAAGCACCACCGGCCCGGAGACTGCGAGAGCCAGCCAGACATCCCCGAGATTCGCTCGGTCCACGACGGCGACCACAGGATCTGGGAGCTCCGGCCGACCTCGCAAGTTCAGGACTGCTATCCGGCGGTCAAATCTGTAAGTACTGCATCCGAAGACATTGACAGTTCTATTTTAAATCTTGAAGTATGTGCTAACTGTTGTGGCACAGCAAGACGCCAACCGAAGGGCTAGACTCTGCTAGTGCCGGGGAGACACCTGGTGAGGGGGGTGCCGACAACCGCCAGCAGTGGCACCGAAGATATCAGAAGAGATGAGGCGGCTCCCGAACCCATAACAGCTGAAGATCCGACCGGGGCCCGCTACCGAAGACACCCAGATGCCGGATCCGGTTCATGAACCAGGACCCCCCCCCTCCCCCGCATGGACGACAAGTCCTAGAGTGCCGCAAGTAGAGACACCCCTCGGCACACCGACCAGACCACCTCGTAGCGAAAGGCCTCGCCCCTCGAGGGAGATCCCTGAGGAAATTGAAGAAATTGACCGGCAACCACCTCTCCCTAGGGAAGCGGCGCCTCGGGATGCGCGTACATTTGTCGCCCGCGGCGACATTGTGGAAGTGATTGATGAGGAGGAGGCCAACCAGCAGATGGAGAAACTTCGGGCCACCCTTGCGTCGATGACCAGCTAGATACAAGTAAGATGGAATATATTGGTACTATGCATCGTAGAGTTCCGAACTATAATTATTATTGCCACATGAGCTGATGAAGACCTCCGAACATTGTGCTCGCCAACTTGAACGAGCTGCTCCAGCGATCGTCGAGAACAAAAGGCTGCTCGAGTCCGTGGAGGAACTGGAGAAGAGCCTGGCTGGCGCCCACAGCGACAATGAAAATTGCGGGCGCAAGTCACTTAGCTGGAGTCAGAAAACTTAAAGTTGACTGACCAGCTTGGCGAGGCCACATAAAAACTTTCTAAAAATGCCGACTAGCTCGGCATAGTAAGGACCAAGCTAGCAGGTGTATCAGGGCGAAAAAACTGGTAAGACTTTAAGCCTTGTAGCCTCTATGCTTGCGACGACTGTTCATATGGCCATAACCATTATTGACACAGAACTGGAAACGGAGTTACTCATGGCGCGAGAGTTGGCGGCGGAATTGGAGAAAGAGAGGGGATGCGGCACGCGAGGCGGAGGAGAAAATCGTCACAGAGCTCAAATGTAAGTCTTCAAGAGTAAAATTTCCGTCCTTGTTAATGACTGTTGTTAACATGTCACGATAAATCACGCAGTGTACCGCACCAACTCCCAGGTGCAATTTCGCGACTTCGGGGCTCGAATTGAAGCAAAGCAGACCACGCTAGATGCAATAATTGGGGGTATAAAGCCCGTGCTAGACTTCATCGACCCCGAACTATCGGAGCCAAAAACGTACACATTTGGAGATAGGCCACCCCCGACCAGACACAATCGTGGAAAGATGCCAGAGATCCTTGGAGCGTTTCAAGGTCTACACCAGAGGCGTCGCTTGCTCCACTGCGGGACATGCGCTGGCAGTGGGTACGCTCCCCCTACCCGGTGGTGAAGCTGGAGGCCATCGACACAGGCTTCGCCCACGGGACAAGCAATGCCAGGATCGAAGAGCTTGAGGAAGAAGCGTCGGAGTCGGCGATCAAGCTGGAGGAGGACCTTGATCTGTTCGGTGAATTGGAAGACAGGACACAGTAAGTTAAAATGAACTGAGGCGAACATTTGGTAAAATTTGCCGATCGGATGTAAGGAAACATTATGTTATATTTTGAAGTATGTTCATATTTTAAATTGAAGTCCTTCCAGTTGGTTGGTAATCGTGTCACCAGCCCCGACTAGTTCGTTGCCCCATAGCATAGAGTGATTATTACCCGTGTATGCGTAAGAGTACAAACGTCGCCAAGGAGCCGCTGCCGACCACCCATGACGCAGAGCGCTACTGCCCGTGCACGTGTAGGAGTGAGATCGGAAACAGGGCCGCTTCTGAATAACACAAATGAGAACGTGGCTGGTCGACAAGTTGGCGGAGAATATCTTAAAGATATAACATGTTGAAAACAATTGGAGTGCCGTACAAATGGAGAATACATAGCGGAGAAAATAATTGGAGGAAGCAGAGAAATTACTCAGAGAAAAATAATTGGAGAAACTCGGCAAAAACTTTATTAAATATTTATACATGGAGAGGTACATATCTTTATGCGGAGAACTTCAAGGATAAAATGCCTAAGGAGCTCTGTGACGATTTTCTCCTCCGCCTCGCGTGCCGCATCCCTCTCTTTCTCCAATTCCGCCGCCAACTCTCGCGCCATGAGTAACTCCGTTTCCAGTTCTGTGTCAATAATGGTTATGGCCATATGAACAGTCGTCGCAAGCATAGAGGCTACAAGGCTAAAGTCTTACCAGTTTTTCGCCCTGATACACCTGCTAGCTTGGTCCTTACTATGCCGAGCTAGTCGGCATTTTTAGAAAGTTTTTATGTGGCCTCGCCAAGCTGGTCAGTCAACTTTAAGTTTTCTGACTCCAGCTAAGTGACTTGCGCCCGCAATTTTCATTGTCGCTGTGGGCGCCAGCCAGGCTCTTCTCCAGTTCCTCCACGGACTCGAGCAGCCTTTTGTTCTCGACGATCGCTGGAGCAGCTCGTTCAAGTTGGCGAGCACAATGTTCGGAGGTCTTCATCAGCTCATGTGGCAATAATAATTATAGTTCGGAACTCTACGATGCATAGTACCAATATATTCCATCTTACTTGTATCTAGCTGGTCATCGACGCAAGGGTGGCCCGAAGTTTCTCCATCTGCTGGTTGGCCTCCTCCTCATCAATCACTTCCACAATGTCGCCGCGGGCGACAAATGTACGCGCATCCCGAGGCGCCGCTTCCCTAGGGAGAGGTGGTTGCCGGTCAATTTCTTCAATTTCCTCAGGGATCTCCCTCGAGGGGCGAGGCCTTTCGCTACGAGGTGGTCTGGTCGGTGTGCGAGGGGTGTCTCTACTTGCGGCACTCTAGGACTTGTCGTCCATGCGGGGGAGGGGGGGGTCTGGTTCATGAACCGGATCCGGCATCTGGGTGTCTTCGGTAGCGGGCCCGGTCGGATCTTCAGCTGTTATGGGTTCGGGAGCCGCCTCATCTCTTCTGATATCTTCGGTGCCACTGCTGGCGGTTGTCGGCACCCCCTCACCAGGTGTCTCCCCGGCACTAGCAGAGTCTAGCCCTTCGGTTGGCGTCTTGCTGTGCCACAACAGTTAGCACATACTTCAAGATTAAATAGAACTGTCAATGTCTTCGGATGCAGTACTTACAGATTTGACCGCCGGATAGCAGTCCTGAACTTGCGAGGTCGGCCCGGAGCTCCCAGATCCTGTGGTCGCCGTCGTGGACCGAGCGAATCTCGGGGATGTCTGGCTGGCTCTCGCAGTCTCCGGGCCGGTGGTGCTTGTTTGGCATGGTGGAGCACCTCATCCATGCCCGGGGACTTCATCGTCGTTCCGGCTGGCTATTTCCTGAGGATGCTGGCCGGTGCCTTCTTCCACTTCTGCCCCCCTCGTCGGACTGGGAGCATCGGGGGGAGGCATGCGCGCCCTCCTCTGGGCGAGAGTCTCCTCGTTGTCAGATTCTGACGGCGCTATATACTTGCGACCACTTCGGCAGGTGGTCGGCTCCCCAATCTTCACCCCGACCTGTTTGCGGGAAGGTGTTGCTACTGTTTTCCTCTTCTTCTTGGTAGGTTGGTTATGCACTGGCTGTTTCCCGCTTCTCGTCTAGTACGCCTTGCGGGCAGTCCCTTCTTCTTCTTCGGTGTCTTCATCAGATGACTCGTCACTGTCTGACGCCGAGCTCACTGGTCGCCGACTCCTGACTGGCGATGCGTCCACGGTGGTCGGCCAGCTGTCGTATGGCACTTCTGAGAAGTACACCGCTTGGTCCTGCCCATGGAACTTCAAGGTGCGATGACAACAATCGAAAATTGTGAGTAGTTCTAGTTACATCGCTCGGATAACTTACCAATGGCGGCGGGTTCGTGAAGCTGCATGGTCTTTGCTACCCCGCATTCTTCAACACCATGGAGGCAGTGAAGAACTTTTGGAGGCGGGCGAACGCGTCGCCCTTCCCAATCTTCTCGGGCGCTTCCCAAGTTGTGTCGTCATCCCCTGCGTACTCATACGCGGGGGTGACCCTGTCCATGCACGGTTGGATCCGGCGAAAGACAATGTTGATAGCGACGGCAACCCCGTCCAACCACATCTTCTTTAGGATCTTCAGGAGTTCCTTCACCTGCCCCATATCTTCACTCCTTGGCTTCACCGACCAGTTTGGGTTTGTTACCGGCAGAAAGTCGATTTCTGCCGGTAGGCCGCGATCTGCGTTTCTGATGTAGAACCATTTTGAGGTCCATCCCTTCATTGAACTACTGAGAGGGACGGTGATGTATTGATTTGCCATTCCGTCCCGCAGCACAAAATATACTCCGCCGACCACCTTTGGACCGCCCGAGCCGGAGAACCGCTTAAGGCAGAAGAAATGGCGGAAAAGGTTGAAGTGAGGTGCGATGCCGAGGAAGGCCTCGCACAGATTGATGAAGATGGCGATGTGTAGTATGCTATTGGGGTTAAGATGGCAGAGATTGATGTCGTAGAAGAAGAGGAGATTGCGGAGGAAAGGATGAATGGGGATCCCTAGACCTCGGATAAAATACGACTCAAAAACCACAATTTCGTCGGTCATGGGGGGTCGGGAAATCCTCACTTGCCGCGGCGCGCCATCCGGCAGTCTCCTTGTCGGGGATGACACCCTCAAACACGAGATTGTTGAGGTCCCGCTCGGAGCATGTCGATGTGGTCCATTCTAGATCGCGGCGGATCACATCTCCACCCGCCGGCGCTTCCTCCTCGGTTTTCTTCGGGCTCGAATGGGTGCGTTTTGTCCCTTTGGCCATGGATTCGGTTCGGATTGGGGCGAATGTGGCTATCTTTCTGCTATGAAGCTTAGCTTTGACGGCGAGAGCGGAAATGGAGATTTGGGCGTGATTTCTCTAGGAAAACGAAGCAGTGGTGGAAAGAGTGCCTTTGCGCTGCCGCACTTGGCATTTATAACACTTCGCCCATGACTCTTTGTATTACAGGGTTTTTGGGAAACTGCGCCACGTCGCACGCGTTTCTCCGAATTCATCGCGGGCTGAATGTTGGGCCGCTTAGTGGGCCGCCTGTTTCTTTAGTCGACCGGCCATCATGATGATAAGGTGCTAAGCACATTTACTACCTCGGTTTTGAAAAATAATTACTTTTTTCTCTGACCCTGCTACAAGATTCATTCTTCATCTTCTAGCAGGCTCGGGGACTAAGTGTGTACACTTCACCTGGTGGTGAATGTATTTTTCAGCTATGCTGGGAACTAGTTCGCATCTCAGCTAAGTTGGAAATTGCAAAGTCTTCCTTCATATCCTGGCACTAGCTACATTTTGAACCTAATGTCAGGCTCGGGGACTACAGTGTGTACACTGCATCTTGCGGTGCGTGTACTGTCTCGACGAGCTTATTTTTTGACCCTGGCACTACGTGAATTATTCACCTACCACCAGGCTCAGGGACTAAGTGGCTACACTTCGCCTGGCGGTGAATGTAGTGCTTTTTTCTTGACTTGACACTCCTCCTTGACTAAGTCATGGATGATCCTCACCCGACTTCGCAAACGGAGTATAAGTGTGTACACTTCATCTAAGATGAAGAATTTTCAAATTTTAAACTTGAGCTCCTTACATCCTATTGGCAATCTTTACTTGGTTAAGTCCGAGGTCAGCTAACCAGTTAAACTGGTCAGCGCTTGTTTTCATTGGTTTGCTGATCAGTTAAACTAATCGGCTTATATTCATATTTATCTGTTGTCCAGTTAAACTAATCGGCTTCAACTACTATAGCTCGAATCATCAGTTAAACTGATCGGCTTTATTCTAGATTGCTCAGACTTGGACAAGAAGGTGTTGCCAAGCGAATACAAGGCGCACGAGGACTAGCTGTGGGGGGTCCAACCCCGGGTACCCACGGCGCAATACATGGGCTGTTCCATCATGGACGGTCCAGCCCACGAGATGAAGACTTGCAGAGCACGGCACTGCTTGGCGCACACCGCAAGTTATCAAGGAGATATCCTATAGATTATGATTGATTTGTTAGGATATGTCGAATATTAGAATCCTTGTAAAGATTGCCAATAGGATGTAAGGAGCTCAAGTTTAAAATTTGAAAATTCTTCATCTTAGATGAAGTGTACACACTTATACTCCGTTTGCGAAGTCGGGTGAGGATCATCCATGACTTAGTCAAGGAGGAGTGTCAAGTCAAGAAAAAAGCACTACATTCACCGCCAGGCGAAGTGTAGCCACTTAGTCCCTGAGCCTGGTGGTAGGTGAATAATTCACGTAGTGCCAGGGTCAAAAAATAAGCTCGTCGAGACAGTACACGCACCGCAAGATGCAGTGTACACACTGTAGTCCCCGAGCCTGACATTAGGTTCAAAATGTAGCTAGTGCCAGGATATGAAGGAAGACTTTGCAATTTCCAACTTAGCTGAGATGCGAACTAGTTCCCAGCATAGCTGAAAAATACATTCACCACCAGGTGAAGTGTACACACTTAGTCCCCGAGCCTGCTAGAAGAGGAAGAATGAATCTTGTAGCAGGGTCAGAGAAAAAAGTAATTATTTTTCAAAACCGAGGTAGTAAATGTGCTTAGCACCTTATCATCATGATGGCCGGTCGACTAAAGAAACAGGCGGCCCCTAAGCGGCCCAACATTCAGCCCGCGATGAATTCGGAGAAACGCGTGCGACGTGGCGCAGTTTCCCAAAAACCCTGTAATACAAAGAGTCATGGGCGAAGTGTTATAAATGCCAAGTGCGGCAGCGCAAAGGCACTCTTTCCACCACTGCTTCGTTTTCCTAGAGAAATCACGCCCAAATCTCCATTTCCGCTCTCGCCGTCAAAGCTAAGCTTCATAGCAGAAAGATAGCCACATTCGCCCCAATCCGAACCGAATCCATGGCCAAAGGGACAAAACGCACCCATTCGAGCCCGAAGAAAACCGAGGAGGAAGCGCCGGCGGGTGGAGATGTGATCCGCCGCGATCTAGAATGGACCACATCGACATGCTCCGAGCGGGACCTCAACAATCTCGTGTTTGAGGGTGTCATCCCCGACAAGGAGACTGCCGGATGGCGCGCCGCGGCAAGTGAGGATTTCCCGACCCCCATGACCGACGAAATTGTGGTTTTGAGTCGTATTTTATCCGAGGTCTAGGGATCCCATTCATCCTTTCCTCCGCAATCTCCTCTTCTTCTACGACATCAATCTCTGCCATCTTAACCCCAATAGCATACTACACATCGCCATCTTCATCAATCTGTGCGAGGCCTTCCTCGGCATCGCACCTCACTTCAACCTTTTCCGCCATTTCTTCTGCCTTAAGCGGTTCTCCGGCTCGGGCGGTCCAAAGGTGGTCGGCGGAGTATATTTTGTGCTGCGGGACGGAATGGCAAATCAATACATCACCGTCCCTCTCAGTAGTTCAATGAAGGGATGGACCTCAAAATGGTTCTACATCAGAAACGCAGATCGCGGCCTACCGGCAGAATCGACTTTCTGCCGGTAACAACCCAAACTGGTCGGTGAAGCCAAGGAGTGAAGATATGGGGCAGGTGAAGAACTCCTGAAGATCCTAAAGAAGATGTGGTTGGACGGGGTTGCCGTCGCTATCAACATTGTCTTTCGCCGGATCCAACCGTGCATGGACAGGGTCACCCCCGCGTATGAGTACGCAGGGGATGACGACACAACTTGGGAAGCGCCCGAGAAGATTGGGAAGGGCGACGCGTTCGCCCGCCTCCAAAAGTTCTTCACTGCCTCCATGGTGTTGAAGAATGCGGGGTAGCAAAGACCATGCAGCTTCACGAACCCGCCGCCATTGGTAAGTTATCCGAGCGATGTAACTAGAACTACTCACAATTTTCGATTGTTGTCATCGCACCTTGAAGTTCCATGGCAGGACCAAGCGGTGTACTTCTCAGAAGTGCCATACGACAGCTGGCCGACCACCGTGGACGCATCGCCAGTCAGGAGTCGGCGACCAGTGAGCTCGGCGTCAGACAGTGACGAGTCATCTGATGAAGACACCGAAGAAGAAGAAGGGACTGCCCGCAAGGCGTACTAGACGAGAAGCGGGAAACAGCCAGTGCATAACCAACCTACCAAGAAGAAGAGGAAAACAGTAGCAACACCTTCCCGCAAACAGGTCGGGGTGAAGATTGGGGAGCCGACCACCTGCCGAAGTGGTCGCAAGTATATAGCGCCGTCAGAATCTGACAACGAGGAGACTCTCGCCCAGAGGAGGGCGCGCATGCCTCCCCCCGATGCTCCCAGTCCGACGAGGGGGGCAGAAGTGGAAGAAGGCACCGGCCAGCATCCTCAGGAAATAGCCAGCCGGAACGACGATGAAGTCCCCGGGCATGGATGAGGTGCTCCACCATGCCAAACAAGCACCACCGGCCCGGAGACTGCGAGAGCCAGCCAGACATCCCCGAGATTCGCTCGGTCCACGACGGCGACCACAGGATCTGGGAGCTCCGGCCGACCTCGCAAGTTCAGGACTGCTATCCGGCGGTCAAATCTGTAAGTACTGCATCCGAAGACATTGACAGTTCTATTTAAATCTTGAAGTATGTGCTAACTGTTGTGGCACAGCAAGACGCCAACCGAAGGGCTAGACTCTGCTAGTGCCGGGGAGACACCTGGTGAGGGGGTGCCGACAACCGCCAGCAGTGGCACCGAAGATATCAGAAGAGATGAGGCGGCTCCCGAACCCATAACAGCTGAAGATCCGACCGGGCCCGCTACCGAAGACACCCAGATGCCGGATCCGGTTCATGAACCAGACCCCCCCCTCCCCCGCATGGACGACAAGTCCTAGAGTGCCGCAAGTAGAGACACCCCTCGGCACACCGACCAGACCACCTCGTAGCGAAAGGCCTCGCCCCTCGAGGGAGATCCCTGAGGAAATTGAAGAAATTGACCGGCAACCACCTCTCCCTAGGGAAGCGGCGCCTCGGGATGCGCGTACATTTGTCGCCCGCGGCGACATTGTGGAAGTGATTGATGAGGAGGAGGCCAACCAGCAGATGGAGAAACTTCGGGCCACCCTTGCGTCGATGACCAGCTAGATACAAGTAAGATGGAATATATTGGTACTATGCATCGTAGAGTTCCGAACTATAATTATTATTGCCACATGAGCTGATGAAGACCTCCGAACATTGTGCTCGCCAACTTGAACGAGCTGCTCCAGCGATCGTCGAGAACAAAGGCTGCTCGAGTCCGTGGAGGAACTGGAGAAGAGCCTGGCTGGCGCCCACAGCGACAATGAAAATTGCGGGCGCAAGTCACTTAGCTGGAGTCAGAAAACTTAAAGTTGACTGACCAGCTTGGCGAGGCCACATAAAAACTTTCTAAAAATGCCGACTAGCTCGGCATAGTAAGGACCAAGCTAGCAGGTGTATCAGGGCGAAAAACTGGTAAGACTTTAAGCCTTGTAGCCTCTATGCTTGCGACGACTGTTCATATGGCCATAACCATTATTGACACAGAACTGGAAACGGAGTTACTCATGGCGCGAGAGTTGGCGGCGGAATTGGAGAAAGAGAGGGATGCGGCACGCGAGGCGGAGGAGAAAATCGTCACAGAGCTCAAATGTAAGTCTTCAAGAGTAAAATTTCCGTCCTTGTTAATGACTGTTGTTAACATGTCACGATAAATCACGCAGTGTACCGCACCAACTCCCAGGTGCAATTTCGCGACTTCGGGGCTCGAATTGAAGCAAAGCAGACCACGCTAGATGCAATAATTGGGGGTATAAAGCCCGTGCTAGACTTCATCGACCCCGAACTATCGGAGCCAAAAACGTACACATTTGGAGATAGGCCACCCCCGACCAGACACAATCGTGGAAAGATGCCAGAGATCCTTGGAGCGTTTCAAGGTCTACACCAGAGGCGTCGCTTGCTCCACTGCGGGACATGCGCTGGCAGTGGTACGCTCCCCCTACCCGGTGGTGAAGCTGGAGGCCATCGACACAGGCTTCGCCCACGGGACAAGCAATGCCAGGATCGAAGAGCTTGAGGAAGAAGCGTCGGAGTCGGCGATCAAGCTGGAGGAGGACCTTGATCTGTTCGGTGAATTGGAAGACAGGACACAGTAAGTTAAAATGAACTGAGGCGAACATTTGGTAAAATTTGCCGATCGGATGTAAGGAAACATTATGTTATATTTTGAAGTATGTTCATATTTTAAATTGAAGTCCTTCCAGTTGGTTGGTAATCGTGTCACCAGCCCCGACTAGTTCGTGCCCCATAGCATAGAGTGATTATTACCCGTGTATGCGTAAGAGTACAAACGTCGCCAAGGAGCCGCTGCCGACCACCCATGACGCAGAGCGCTACTGCCCGTGCACGTGTAGGAGTGAGATCGGAAACAGGGCCGCTTCTGAATAACACAAATGAGAACGTGGCTGGTCGACAAGTTGGCGGAGAATATCTTAAAGATATAACATGTTGAAAACAATTGGAGTGCCGTACAAATGGAGAATACATAGCGGAGAAAATAATTGGAGGAAGCAGAGAAATTACTCAGAGAAAAATAATTGGAGAAACTCGGCAAAAACTTTATTAAATATTTATACATGGAGAGGTACATATCTTTATGCGGAGAACTTCAAGGTGCGATGACAACAATCGAAAATTGTGAGTAGTTCTAGTTACATCGCTCGGATAACTTACCAATGGCGGCGGGTTCGTGAAGCTGCATGGTCTTTGCTACCCCGCATTCTTCAACACCATGGAGGCAGTGAAGAACTTTTGGAGGCGGGCGAACGCGTCGCCCTTCCCAATCTTCTCGGGCGCTTCCCAAGTTGTGTCGTCATCCCCTGCGTACTCATACGCGGGGGTGACCCTGTCCATGCACGGTTGGATCCGGCGAAAGACAATGTTGATAGCGACGGCAACCCCGTCCAACCACATCTTCTTTAGGATCTTCAGGAGTTCCTTCACCTGCCCCATATCTTCACTCCTTGGCTTCACCGACCAGTTTGGGTTTGTTACCGGCAGAAAGTCGATTTCTGCCGGTAGGCCGCGATCTGCGTTTCTGATGTAGAACCATTTTGAGGTCCATCCCTTCATTGAACTACTGAGAGGGACGGTGATGTATTGATTTGCCATTCCGTCCCGCAGCACAAAATATACTCCGCCGACCACCTTTGGACCGCCCGAGCCGGAGAACCGCTTAAGGCAGAAGAAATGGCGGAAAAGGTTGAAGTGAGGTGCGATGCCGAGGAAGGCCTCGCACAGATTGATGAAGATGGCGATGTGTAGTATGCTATTGGGGTTAAGATGGCAGAGATTGATGTCGTAGAAGAAGAGGAGATTGCGGAGGAAAGGATGAATGGGGATCCCTAGACCTCGGATAAAATACGACTCAAAAACCACAATTTCGTCGGTCATGGGGGTCGGGAAATCCTCTCACTTGCCGCGGCGCGCCATCCGGCAGTCTCCTTGTCGGGGATGACACCCTCAAACACGAGATTGTTGAGGTCCCGCTCGGAGCATGTCGATGTGGTCCATTCTAGATCGCGGCGGATCACATCTCCACCCGCCGGCGCTTCCTCCTCGGTTTTCTTCGGGCTCGAATGGGTGCGTTTTGTCCCTTTGGCCATGGATTCGGTTCGGATTGGGGCGAATGTGGCTATCTTTCTGCTATGAAGCTTAGCTTTGACGGCGAGAGCGGAAATGGAGATTTGGGCGTGATTTCTCTAGGAAAACGAAGCAGTGGTGGAAAGAGTGCCTTTGCGCTGCCGCACTTGGCATTTATAACACTTCGCCCATGACTCTTTGTATTACAGGGTTTTTGGGAAACTGCGCCACGTCGCACGCGTTTCTCCGAATTCATCGCGGGCTGAATGTTGGGCCGCTTAGTGGGCCGCCTGTTTCTTTAGTCGACCGGCCATCATGATGATAAGGTGCTAAGCACATTTACTACCTCGGTTTTGAAAAATAATTACTTTTTTCTCTGACCCTGCTACAAGATTCATTCTTCATCTTCTAGCAGGCTCGGGGACTAAGTGTGTACACTTCACCTGGTGGTGAATGTATTTTTCAGCTATGCTGGGAACTAGTTCGCATCTCAGCTAAGTTGGAAATTGCAAAGTCTTCCTTCATATCCTGGCACTAGCTACATTTTGAACCTAATGTCAGGCTCGGGGACTACAGTGTGTACACTGCATCTTGCGGTGCGTTGTACTGTCTCGACGAGCTTATTTTTTGACCCTGGCACTACGTGAATTATTCACCTACCACCAGGCTCAGGGACTAAGTGGCTACACTTCGCCTGGCGGTGAATGTAGTGCTTTTTTCTTGACTTGACACTCCTCCTTGACTAAGTCATGGATGATCCTCACCCGACTTCGCAAACGGAGTATAAGTGTGTACACTTCATCTAAGATGAAGAATTTTCAAATTTTAAACTTGAGCTCCTTACATCCTATTGGCAATCTTTACTTGGTTAAGTCCGAGGTCAGCTAACCAGTTAAACTGGTCAGCGCTTGTTTTCATTGGTTTGCTGATCAGTTAAACTAATCGGCTTATATTCATATTTATCTGTTGTCAGTTAAACTAATCGGCTTCAACTACTATAGCTCGAATCATCAGTTAAACTGATCGGCTTTATTCTAGATTGCTCAGACTTGGACAAGAAGGTGTTGCCAAGCGAATACAAGGCGCACGAGGACTAGCTGTGGGGGGTCCAACCCCGGGTACCCACGGCGCAATACATGGGCTGTTCCATCATGGACGGTCCAGCCCACGAGATGAAGACTTGCAGAGCACGGCACTGCTTGGCGCACACCGCAAGTTATCAAGGAGATATCCTATAGATTATGATTGATTTTTTAGGGGGTGCTACCGATAC
>JAHUYU010001719.1:0-15997 GCA_030439765.1 Tripidium arundinaceum | reverse complement strand
ATCCCAAACAAACACTGGCTCTTCATCTATGTTGTCAGTAACAGGAATTGCTGCCTATTTCATTTCTGCCTCCAAATCAGCTAGTATGTTAGGATTGGAACCTCATCTGCTTGCTTGAAACCAAAAGTCTTATATATTTGGTCCTCATTCACCACATCAAAAGCCTCACCATCACAGTCACCATCTGGCAGTATAGTCAATGTGCTCCAATCAACAATATTTTCTTCAGCTCTCACACCTTCTTCAGGAGTGCTGCAAGTAAGTTATTTGGTAAATGGGATGATTGTTTTGATTGGTTATTTAGATTCAAGGCTGAGATTGAGCTTAGATCACCAGGGTCTGTAGTTGAGATAGATATTATTAATGTACAAGGCAAGGTACATTTCACTAGATTTTTTTTGTGCCTTCAAGGCTAGTATAGATGGATTTAAAGATGGATGCAGACCCTACATTAGTGTAGACTCCACTGCCCTTAATGGTGAGTGGAATGGGCACATGCCTGCAGCTAATGCAATTGATGGCCACAATTGGATGTACCCAATTGCTTTTGGGTTTTTTGAGTCAGAGACCAAGAAGAATTGGACTTGGTTCATGGAATAGTTAGATAAAGCACTTGGGCCAATGAACCACTTAGCCATTTGCACTAATGCTTGCAAAGGGCTGGAAACAGCAGTCAAGAAGATTTCTCCTGGTGTAGAGCAGAGAGAGTGCTTTAGACACCTCATGGAGAACATGAAGAAGAAGTTTACAGGAAATGCTTATGCTAAATACATGTGGCTAGCAGCAAGAGCATACACAGTTGAGAAATTCAATAGACTAATGGCCAAAGTGATTGAAGCCCATCCAGATGTTGTACCATGGTTAAAGGAGCATCACAATTTGTTGTGGGCCAGAAGTAGATTCAAAGAAGAGATCAAGTGTGATTACATAAATAACAACTTGGAAGAAAGTTGGAATGCATGGATCCAAGAGCAAAAAGACCTACCAGTTGACATGCTAGTTGATGCTATCAGGCATAAGACAATGGTATAGTTTGAGAAAAGGAGGAAGATATCCAAAGCTTTGTCAAGATTCATACTACCAGCCATAGTGCACTAGCTTAATGCAGCTTCAAAAGGGTTGACCCATCTGAAGGCAACTAAGGGAGGCCCCAACCAAGCAGAGGTGACAGTCATATACAATGATGAAGTGGTGACGAGGCATGTAGTGTACCTGGACCAGCACATGTGTACTTGCAGGGAGTGGCAAGTGAGTGGCAAACCTTGTCCCCATGCACTGTCAGTTATACCTTCAGACTTTCCTTTTTTCGAGGACGAACTTTTTGAAAACTTCGGAAACACCTCGAAATACTCCTGCCAAAAGAGACCACCAATCCCTGTCACTCCTCTTGACCCTTTAGACAAAGAAATCCTTAGGGAATCTGTCAAGGAGCTGACCGCTATCTTGAGCAGCGAATGGGTAGAAGAAGCGGAGCACTCTTCTAAAGAAATTCAGATTTGCATCCCTTCTTTAACCATTCAATGCCGAATCTGTAGAATTATGGTGGATGTGTTTTACAATCCCACTATTGGAGCAAACCTCATGTCCACATCTTTTGTGCACACCTACTTACATGATGAACCTTTTACTCAAACAAACAAATATCTAAGGATTGCTCCACGGACCAACCTGAAGGGACGTGGGATTCTGCACAACATAACAATTCATCATGATAAAGTCGAAATGGCCCTCGATTTCCATGTCTTCGACATTCAAGATTTTGACATCATGATCGGGCATCCCCTAGAGAAACTCTTCTCAGACCCACCAGCTTCAGGGGAACTGAACGTTAAGTTGGGGAAAGACACTTTTTCTTTTCCTATCACTCGAGCCAAAAACTCGGTGGCAGAATCTTTTCCCTATCCCAATCTGCCCAAGGAAGTCATGTTGGTTTCACCTTTCGAATCTCCCGAGTCATCCTTAGAAAAAGATGCTGAATTCTTCATCAAAGAGGAGGACGACTTAGGCGAAACCATAGAACTTCCTCAGGAGGAAACACCGGCACGACCTTCAGTTGAACTTAAACCCCTTCCCACAGGCCTACGTTATGCTTTCCTGAATGGCGACAAACAAACTCCTGTAATCATAAGTGATAAGCTTACTGATGAGGAGACATCCAAACTCATCGCCATCTTAGAAAAACATAGGCCTGTTTTTGGGTATTCCTTGCAAGATCTTAAGGGGATAAGTCCAACCCTTTGTACCCATCGCATTCCAATTGACCCTTCGAGTACACCGTCTCGAGAGCCTCAGCGTAGGCTCAACAATGCGATGCGGGAAGTCGTGAAGAAAGAAGTCCTCAAACTTCTTCACGCCGGGATAATTTATCCCGTACCACATAGCGACTGGGTTAGTCCCGTCCAAGTGGTACCCAAAAAGGGAGGAATGATGGTCGTTGAAAACAACAAAAACGAAATGATTCCACAACGAACCGTCACGGGGTGGAGAATGTGTATAAATTACCGAAAACTCAACTCGGCCACAAAGAAAGACCACTTCCCACTGCCCTTCATTGATGAAATGCTGGAACGGTTGGCGAAGCATTCTTTCTTCTATTTCCTTGATGGGTATTCGAGGTATCACCAAATTCCCATCCACCCCGATGATCAAAGCAAGACAACTTTTACATGCCCATATGGAACATATGCATATCGACGAATGTCGTTTGGGTTGTGCAATGCACCCGCTTCATTCCAACGGTGCATGATGTATATTTTCTCATACATGATTGAAGAAATCATGGAAGTTTTCATGGACGACTTTTCAGTCTATGGGAAAACTTTTGATCACTGCCTTGAGAATCTAGACAAAGTCTTGCAACGATGCCAAGAAAAGGACCTGGTACTTAACTGGGAAAAGTGCCATTTCATGGTCTGAGAAGGCATCGTCCTTGGGCACCTTGTGTCCAAAAGGGGGATTGAGGTAGACAAAGCAAAGATCGAAGTGATCGAGCAACTACCACCTCCTGTGAAAGTAAAGGGCATCCGTAGCTTCCTAGGTCATGCAGGGTTCTACAGACGGTTTATCAGAGATTTCTCACAAATCTCTAGACCCCTCACAAACCTGTTAGCTAAGGATGTGCCTTTCGAGTTCACTGATGAGTGCTTAAATGCTTTTCATACCCTTAAGAGAGCACTCATCTCAGCGCCAATCATCCAACCTCCCGATTGGTCGCTGCCTTTTGAGATTATGTGTGATGCTAGTGACTATGTTGTTGGTGCGGTCCTTGGCCAAACCAAAGATAAGAAGCATCACGCAATCGCCTATGCTAGCAAAACACTGACAGGAGCACAACTTAATTATGCCACTACTGAAAAAGAACTCTTGGCAGTCGTTTTTGCTATCGACAAGTTTAGATCTTACTTAGTTGGAGCAAAAGTTGTTATTTACACTGATCATGCTGCACTAAAATACTTGCTCACTAAGAAAGATGCTAAACCATGATTAATAAGATGGGTTCTTTTACTCCAAGAATTTGACCTTGAAATAAAAGGTAAAAAGGGAGTAGAGAATACCGTTGCAGATCATCTATCGCGTATGCAAGTCACTAACATGTAGGAATTACCAATAAATGACTTCCTACACGACGACATGCTTCTAAAGGTGACAGACTCCAACCAGTGGTACGCAAACATCATCAACTATATGGTTACAGGTTACGTACCACCGGGAGAAAATAGGAGGAAATTACAAGTCGAAAGCAGGCGTCACCTTTGGGATGACCCGTACCTGTACAGGGTCTGCTCTGACGGATTGTTGAGGAGATGTGTACCAACAGCAGAGGGTATACAAATCATTGAGAAATGCCATGTAGCACCATACGGAGGCCATTATGGAGTATTCCGCACACAAGCCAAAATCTGGCAGTGTGGATTCTTTTGGCCAACGATGTATGAAGACACCAAAGAGTTCATCCGAAGGTGTCAGAAATGCCAGCTGCAAGGAGGCATCACTGCTCGCAATGCAATGCCCCTACACTACAACCTTCAAATAGAAATATTTGATGTGTGGGGCATTGACTTCACGGGGCCATTCCAAAAGTCCCAGGATTGCGAGTATATCCTCGTCGCTGTTGATTATGTATCCAAATGGGTGGAAGCAATGCCATGTAGAGCTGCAGACGCCAAGCATGCAAGGAAGATGTTTCATGAAGTGATTTTCCCTCGTTTTGGAACACCAAGGATGGTGATAAGCGATGGGGGATCTCACTTCATTGACAAAACATTCAGAGCCTTCCTGAAAGAGCTTGGGGCCAAGCACAACATTGCCACCCCATATCACCCTCAAACTAGCGGTCAAGCAAAAACTTCAAATAAACAAATCAAGAATATCCTACAGAAAACGGTCAACGAGATGGGAAAAGGATGGAAGAACAAGCTCCCTGATGCACTTTGGGCATACAGGACAGCTTACAAAACCCCCATCGGCATGTCACCATTCCAGCTCATCTATGGAAAGAGTTACCACTTACCAGTTGAGCTTGAACACCGAGCTCACTGGGCAATAAAAAGCTGGAACATGGATGTGAAGCTAGCCGGCAAGAACAGACAGAAACAAATTGCCGAGCTAGAAGAATGGAGAGAGAAGGCCTACCATAGTCCCAAGATCTACAAAGAAAGAACCAAAAGATGGCACGATCACCGAATAAAGCTGAAAGAATTCAAGCAAGGAGACAAGGTCCTACTTTTCAATTCAAAAGTTAAGCTCTTCGGTGAAGGAAAATTACGCAGCAAATGGAAAGGACCATACACTGTCATCAACACAACGCCACACGACGCAATCACCATTCAGGATGATGACGGTAACATTTTTAAAGTCAATGGTCAACGCTTGAAAATTTTCCTAGAGCTTTCTCATGATATTAATTTCAACCAAGAAATAGATAGAATATAACTAATTGCTTTTGATAAATTCATAAACTAATTAAAAATTTAAAAATAGACTTTCTCAAGCATGAATCTTGGTCAATTACTTTTATGCCCTCACTAGATAACCCATGATTCTTGCTTCATTTGGTTAAATCATGATTGATTCTTGCTGATCACATGTATCTTCACTCATAAATTTTTGAATCATGTGAATTTTGACAAATCAAATTTGTTTGATATTCATGATCATGCTCAATCCTGCTCTATCACTCACTGATCCTAACATAAAAAAATCCGACACCCATATATCCCGTATCCCCATGCATGCATGTGAATCTGGACGCAAATTAGGCTCAGGGGGAGGTGCTGGGGGTGCGGCCGCACCAGTGCGGCCGCACCACCCCTGGCTCCGCTAGGCCCCAATCTTCTCCCACATCCTCTCTGATTCATTTTTGATCTAGATATCATGGTGTTGGCGGTGCTGGTTCTGTTTCCATCGTAGTAGAGGCCAAAACACCTATAAAAGCCACCCAAAGCCTCTCCTTCTCTTCACACCAAGCACAAAGCTCTCTTCTCTCCCCCACACTTGTTTTTGTACCTGTTTCTTTTTATTTGGAAGCAAGAGAATACAAAAACAAGTGGTACAAATAATATTCAACTTTATTGAATTATAAATACTTTATAAATAGGCGCTTTTACATTGGAATCCAGATATGATAAGAAAAGTAAATTAAGATAAAAGAGCGCCTAATTATTTGGGCAGGAGTGGTTCAAACTTCTTAATCGAGCACATTCGCTACTCCTGCCGCCCTCGCTATCCTAGCGATTTTGCGGCCCAAACCGAACCTGAGGGTATTAATGTCGTCTTCAAGGTCTCTGACCTTGACACGACTCTCTGCTAGATCTCCCCTTAGCTTTCTAACAACATTGCGCAAGGTAGTAACCTGAGCGCTAAGGGAGGCTACGGTCGGACCCTTAGGCGGAGCTTCTTCCTCATCACTACTTTCAAAAGCGCCGGGAGGCCTCCTGATGACCGGAGGTTTTAAGAACCTCCTGATCTTCAGGGGTTGGGAAGAAGACTCCGTTTGCTCTTTCCTTATGGGAAGAGTCATGCGTACCGGCTCTTTTTCATTGGTTGCGGGTTTGCGCATGAGCTCTTTACCATACCCTCCACCTGGTTTCTTTACTCCTATTACAGTGTAGGAAGGTGAAGGACGAGAGCGGGAAAGAGAGCTGCCCGAAGGTGTTACAACAGGGTTTTTCTTTGAAGATTCACCACCTTCGGGGGTCTTCCGCTTGATGCCGAGGGCGCCGGTTGTAGGCCGTTGTGGAGGTGCGTCTTCAGTACCAATGGCACCCTTAGGGGTGCCGGTTTGACTTTGGTACCTCCGGTTGGCGCCTTGGTCCTTGCGGTAGACTTGAGGCTTGTTCCTCCGCTTGCCCCGCTGCTAGGGGGCGGCATGATAGCGAGAGGAGTTGCGGTGATCATCTTTGCTTCTTCCCTCACAAAGGTGCTCTCGGGTACTAGGTCAATGGAAGCCGGTATGCCTTCTAGGTTATAGGTAGAGCAAGAAGCGGTGTAGAGGGCTAGAGCATGGCTGGCCATGGCTTAGAGAGCTTTGAATGAGGGAGAGAAGAGAGCTTTGTGCTTGGTGTGAAGAGAAGGAGAGGCTTTGGGTGGCTTTTATAGGTGTTTTGGCCTCTACTACGATGGAAACAGAACCAGCACCGCCAACACCATGATATCTAGATCAAAAATGAATCAGAGAGGATGTGGGAGAAGATTGGGGCCTAGCGGAGCCAGGGGTGGTGCGGCCGCACTGGTGCGGCCGCACCCCCAGCACCTCCCCCTGAGCCTAATTTGCGTCCAGATTCACATGCATGCATGGGGATACGGGATATATGGGTGTCGGATTTTTTTATGTTAGGATCAGTGAGTGATAGAGCAGGATTGAGCATGATCATGAATATCAAACAAATTTGATTTGTCAAAATTCACATGATTCAAAAATTTATGAGTGAAGATACATGTGATCAGCAAGAATCAATCATGATTTAACCAAATGAAGCAAGAATCATAGGTTATCTAGTGAGGGCATAAAAGTAATTGACCAAGATTCATGCTTGAGAAAGTCTATTTTTAAATTTTTAATTAGTTTATGAATTTATCAAAAGCAATTAGTTCTATTCTATCTATTTCTTGGTTGAAATTAACATCATGAGAAGGCTCTAGGAAAATTTTCAAGCGTTGACCATTGACTTTAAAAATGTTACCGTCATCATCCGGAATGGTGATTGCGCCGTGTGGCGTTGTGTTGATGACAGTGTATGGTCCTTTCCATTTGCTGCGTAATTTTCCTTCACCGAAGAGCTTAACTTTTGAATTGAAAAGTAGAACCTTGTCTCCTTGCTTGAATTCTTTCAGCTTTATTCGGTGATCGTGCCATCTTTTGGTTCTTTCTTTGTAGATCTTGGCACTATGGTAGGCCTTCTCTCTCCATTCTTCTAGCTCGGCAATTTGTTTCTGTCTATTCTTGCCGGCTAGCTTCACATCCATGTTCCAGCTTTTTATTGCCCAGTGAGCTCGGTGTTCAAGCTCAACTGGTAAGTGGCAACTCTTTCCATAGATGAGCTGGAATGGTGACATGCCGATGGGGGTTTTGTAAGCTGTCCTGTATGCCCAAAGTGCATCAGGGAGCTTGTTCTTCCATCATTTTCCCATCTTGTTGACCGTTTTCTGTAGGATATTCTTGATTTGTTTATTTGAAGTTTCTGCTTGACCGCTAGTTTGAGGGTGATATGGGGTGGCAATGTTGTGCTTGGCCCCAAGCTCTTTCAGGAAGGCTCTGAATGTTTTGTCAATGAAGTGAGATCCCCCATCGCTTATCACCATCCTTGGTGTTCCAAAACGAGGGAAAATCACTTCATGAAACATCTTCCTTGCATGCTTGGCATCTGCAGCTCTGCATGGCATTGCTTCCACCCATTTGGATACATAATCAACAGCGACGAGGATATACTCGCAATCCTGGGACTTTTGGAATGGCCCCATGAAGTCAATGCCCCACACATCAAATATTTCTATTTGAAGGTTGTAGTGTAGGGGCATTGCATTGCGAGCAGTGATGCCTCCTTGCAGCTGGCATTTCCGACACCTTCGGATGAACTCTTTGGTGTCTTCATACATCGTTGGCCAAAAGAATCCATACTGCCAGATTTTGGCTTGTGTGCGGAATACTCCATAATGGCCTCCGTATGGTGCTGCATGGCATTTCTCAATGATTTGTATACCCTCTGCTGTTGGTACACATCTCCTCAACAATCCGTCAGAGCAGACCCTGTACAGGTACGGGTCATCCCAAAGGTGACGCCTGCTTTCGACTTGTAATTTCCTCCTATTTTCTCCCGGTGGTACGTAACCTGTAACCATATAGTTGATGATGTTTGTGTACCATGGGTTGGAGTCTGTCACCTTTAGAAGCATGTCGTCGCGTAGGAAGTCATTTATTGGTAATTCCTGCATGTTAGTGACTTGCATACGCGATAGATGATCTGCAACGGTATTCTCTACTCCCTTTTTATCTTTTATTTCAAGGTCAAATTCTTGGAGTAAAAGAACCCATCTTATTAATCGTGGTTTAGCATCTTTCTTAGTGAGCAAGTATTTTAGTGCAGCATGATCAGTGTAAATAACAACTTTTGCTCCAACTAAGTAAGATCTAAACTTGTCGATAGCAAAAACGACTGCCAAGAGTTCTTTTTCAGTAGTGGCATAATTAAGTTGTGCTCCTGTCAGTGTTTTGCTAGCATAGGCGATTGCGTGATGCTTCTTATCTTTGGTTTGGCCAAGGACCGCACCAACAGCATAGTCACTAGCATCACACATGATCTCAAAAGGCAGCGACCAATCGGGAGGTTGGATGATTGGCGCTGAGATGAGTGCTCTCTTAAGGGTATGAAAAGCATTTAAGCACTCATCAGTGAACTCGAAAGGCACATCCTTAGCTAACAGGTTTGTGAGGGGTCTAGAGATTTGTGAGAAATCTCTGATAAACCGTCTGTAGAACCCTGCATGACCTAGGAAGCTACGGATGCCCTTTACGTTCACAGGAGGTGGTAGTTGCTCGATCACTTCGATCTTTGCTTTGTCTACCTCAATCCCCCTTTCGGACACAAGGTGCCCAAGGACGATGCCTTCTCGGACCATGAAATGGCACTTTTCCTAGTTAAGTACCAGGTCCTTTTCTTGGCATCGTTGCAAGACTTTGTCTAGATTCTCAAGGCAGTGATCAAAAGTTTTCCCATAGACTGAAAAGTCGTCCATGAAAACTTCCATGATTTCTTCAATCATGTCTGAGAAAATAGACATCATGCACCGTTGGAATGAAGCGGGTGCATTGCACAACCCGAACGACATTCGTCGATATGCATATGTTCCATACGGGCATGTAAAAGTTGTCTTGCTTTGATCATCGGGGTGGATGGGAATTTGGTGATACCCCGAATACCCATCAAGGAAATAGAAGAAAGAATGCTTCGCCAACCGTTCCAGCATTTCATCAATGAAGGGCAGTGGGAAGTGGTCTTTCTTTTTGGCCGAGTTGAGTTTTCGGTAAACTATACACATTCTCCACCCCGTGACGGTTCGTTGTGGGATTAATTCATTTTTGTTGTTTTCAACGACCGTCATTCCTCCCTTTTTGGGTACCACTTGGACGGGACTAACCCAGTCGCTATGTGGTACGGGATAAATTATCCCGGCGTGAAGAAGTTTGAGGACTTCTTTCTTCACAACTTCCCGCATCGCATTGTTGAGCCTACGCTGAGGCCCTCAAGACGGTGTACTCGAAGGGTCAATTGGAATGCGATGGGTACAAAGGGTTGGACTTATCCCCTTAAGATCTTGCAAGGAATACCCAAAAAACAGGCCTATGTTTTTCTAAGATGGCGATGAGTTTGGATGTCTCCTCATCAGTAAGCTTATCACTTATGATTACAGGAGTTTGTTTGTCGCCATTCAGGAAAGCATAACGTAGGCCTGTGGGTAGGGGTTTAAGTTCAACTGGAGGTCGTGCCGGTGCTTCCTCCTGAGGAAGTTCTATGGTTTCGCCTAAGTCGTCCTCCTCTTTGATGAAGAATTCAGCATCTTTTTCTAAGGATGACTCGGGAGATTCGAAAGGTGAAACCGACATGACTTCCTTGGGCAGATTGGGATAGGGAAAAGATTCTGCCACCGAGTTTTTGGCTCGAGTGATAGGAAAAGAAAAAGTGTCTTTCCCCAACTTAACGTTCAGTTCCCCTGAAGCTGGTGGGTCTGAGAAGAGTTTCTCTAGGGGATGCCTGATCATGATGTCAAAATCTTGAATGTCAAAGACATGGAAATCAAGGGCCATTTCGACCTTATCATGATGAATTGTTATGTTGTGCAGAATCCCACGTCCCTTCAGGTTGGTCAACAAGATGGGAAAATGATGGAAGAACAAGCTCCCTGATGCACTTTGGGCATACAGGACAGCTTACAAAACCCCCATCGGCATGTCACCATTCCAGCTCATCTATGGAAAGAGTTGCCACTTACCAGTTGAGCTTGAACACCGAGCTCACTGGGCAATAAAAAGCTGGAACATGGATGTGAAGCTAGCCGGCAAGAATAGACAGAAACAAATTGCCGAGCTAGAAGAATGGAGAGAGAAGGCCTACCATAGTGCCAAGATCTACAAAGAAAGAACCAAAAGATGGCACGATCACCGAATAAAGCTGAAAGAATTCAAGCAAGGAGACAAGGTTCTACTTTTCAATTCAAAAGTTAAGCTCTTCGGTGAAGGAAAATTACGCAGCAAATGGAAAGGACCATACACTGTCATCAACACAACGCCACACGGCGCAATCACCATTCCGGATGATGACGGTAACATTTTTAAAGTCAATGGTCAACGCTTGAAAATTTTCCTAGAGCCTTCTCATGATGTTAATTTCAACCAAGAAATAGATAGAATAGAACTAATTGCTTTTGATAAATTCATAAACTAATTAAAAATTTAAAAATAGACTTTCTCAAGCATGAATCTTGGTCAATTACTTTTATGCCCTCACTAGATAACCTATGATTCTTGCTTCATTTGGTTAAATCATGATTGATTCTTGCTGATCACATGTATCTTCACTCATAAATTTTTGAATCATATGAATTTTGACAAATTAAATTTGTTTGATATTCATGATCATGCTCAATCCTGCTTTATCACTCACTGATCCTAACATAAAAAAATCCGACACCCATATATCTCGTATCCCCATGCATGCATGTGAATCTGGACGCAAAATAGGCTCAGGGGGAGGTGCTGGAGGTGCGGCCGCACCAGGCACCCCTGGCTCCGCTAGGCCCCAATCTTCTCCCACATCCTCTCTGATTCATTTTTGATCTGGATATCATGGTGTTGGCGGTGCTGGTTCTGTTTCCATCGTAGTAGAGGCCAAAACACCTATAAAAGCCACCCTAAGCCTCTCCTTCTCTTCACACCAAGCACAAAGCTCTCTTCTCTCCCTCATTCAAAGCTCTCTAAGCCATGGTCAGCCATGCTCTAGCCCTCTACACCTCTTCTTGCTCTACCTATAACCTAGAAGGCATACCGGCTTCCATTGACCTAGTACCCGAGAGCACCTTTGTGAGGGAAGAAGCAAAGATGATCACCGCGACTCCTCTCGCTATCATGCCGCCCCCTAGCAGCGGGGCAAGCGGAGGAACAAGCCTCAAGTCTACCGCAAGGACCAAGGCGCCAACCGGAGGTGCCAAAGTCAAACCGGCACCCCCAAGGGTGCCATTGGTACTAAAGACGCACCTCCACAACGGCCTACAACCGGCGCCCTCGGCATCAAGCGGAAGACCCCCGAAGGTGGTGAATCTTCAAAGAAAAACCCTATTGTAACACCTTCGGGCAGCTCTCTTTCCCGCTCTCATCCTTCGCCTTCCTACACTGTAATAGGAGTAAAGAAACCAGGTGGAGGGTATGGTAAAGAGCTCATGCGCAAACCGGCAACCAATGAAAAAGAGCCGGTACGCATGACTCTTCCCATAAGGAAAGAGCAAACGGAGTCTTCTTCCTAGCCCCTGAAGATCAGGAGGTTCTTAAAACCTCCGGTCATCAGGAGGCCTCCCGGCGCTTTTGAGAGTAGTGATGAGGAAGAAGCTCCGCCTAAGGGTCCGACCGTAGCCTCCCTTAGCGCTCAGGTTACTACCTTGCGCAATGTTGTTAGAAAGCTAAGGGGAGATCTAGCAGAGAGTCGTGTCAAGGTTAGAGACCTTGAAGACGACATTAATGCCCTCAGGTTCAGTCTGGGCCGCAAAATCGCTAGGATAGCGAGGGCGGCAGGAGTAGCGAATGTGCTCGATCAAGAAGTTTGAACCACTCCTGCCCAAATAATTAGGCGCTCTTTTATCTTAATTTACTTTTCTTATCATTTCTGGATTCCAATGTAAAAGCGCCTATTTATAAAGTATTTATAATTCAATAAAGTTGAATATTATTTGTACCACTTGTTTTTGTATTCTCTTGCTTCCAAATAAAAAGAAAACAGGTACAAAAACAAGTGTGGGGGAGACGACCCATGCAGACAACTCTTCTCATACAGGTGCACTAATCTTCACTCCAATTGTATTTTGTGCACTCTCACTCCCGAACTAGATAAAGAAATAATAACTTTTATAAACATACTCCAATTCCATTCTACCTTTTGATTAGAATTTGCATACTCTTTATTCCTTGCTGAAATTCCAAAAGACTTGTGAGAAACTCATCTTAGGGACCCCATTTTCATCTAAGTCATTGGAATATGAGATATAGTAGGATGAAATGACACTTACTCTCTCTCTTGCAAAGTACTTGGGATTTATTTTTACAAAATCAAAATTCTAATAGCATGCTCCTCAGTGATCAAGATTTCCTACCAAGGCCATATATGATCATACATGATATAAGCCTTCTACATAGCCGCTTACTTTGTGTTGAGTTTTGTCAAGTTCTGTGATCTTTTGTTGAGAGAAGTTTCATACTCCCAAGATCGAAAATCACGTACACGCCATATTCAAAATGCTGCTTCTACACTGGAAGTACGCAAAAACATGTCATCCATCAAACACCAAATAAATACTCCATGCTCTAAATATATGATCTTTCTTAGTAAAAGAGACATGAAGGCTATGTAGAAGGCTTATATCATGTATGATCATATATGGCCTTGGTAGGAAATCTTGATCACTGAGGAGCATGCTATTAGAATTTTGATTTTGTAAAAATAAATCCCAAGTACTTTGCAAGAGAGAGAGTAAGTGTCATTTCATCCTACTATATCTCATATTCCAATGACTTAGATGAAAATGGGGTCCCTAAGATGAGTTTCTCACAAGTCTTTTGGAATTTCAGCAAGGAATAAAGAGTATGCAAATTCTAATCAAAAGGTAGAATGGAATTGGAGTATGTTTATAAAAGTTATTATTTCTTTATCTAGTTCGGGAGTGAGAGTGCACAAAATACAATTGGAGTGAAGATTAGTGCACCTGTATGAGAAGAGTTGTCTGCATGGGTCGTCTCCCCCACACTTGTTTTTGTACCTGTTTTCTTTTTATTTGGAAGCAAGAGAATACAAAAACAAGTGGTACAAATAATATTCAACTTTATTGAATTATAAATACTTTATAAATAGGCGCTTTTACATTGGAATCCAGAAATGATAAGAAAAGTAAATTAAGATAAAAGAGCGCCTAATTATTTGGGCAGGAGTGGTTCAAACTTCTTGATCGAGCACATTCGCTACTCCTGCCGCCCTCGCTATCCTAGCGATTTTGCGGCCCAGACTGAACCTGAGGGCATTAATGTCGTCTTCAAGGTCTCTAACCTTGACACGACTCTCTGCTAGATCTCCCCTTAGCTTTCTAACAACATTGCGCAAGGTAGTAACCTGAGCGCTAAGGGAGGCTACGGTCGGACCCTTAGGCGGAGCTTCTTCCTCATCACTACTCTCAAAAGCGCCGGGAGGCCTCCTGATGACCGGAGGTTTTAAGAACCTCCTGATCTTCAGGGGCTAGGAAGAAGACTCCGTTTGCTCTTTCCTTATGGGAAGAGTCATGCGTACCGGCTCTTTTTCATTGGTTGCCGGTTTGCGCATGAGCTCTTTACCATACCCTCCACCTGGTTTCTTTACTCCTATTACAGTGTAGGAAGGCGAAGGATGAGAGCGGGAAAGAGAGCTGCCCGAAGGTGTTACAATAGGGTTTTTCTTTGAAGATTCACCACCTTCGGGGGTCTTCCGCTTGATGCCGAGGGCGCCGGTTGTAGGCCGTTGTGGAGGTGCGTCTTTAGTACCAATGGCACCCTTGGGGGTGCCGGTTTGACTTTGGCACCTCCGGTTGGCGCCTTGGTCCTTGCGGTAGACTTGAGGCTTGTTCCTCCGCTTGCCCCGCTGCTAGGGGGCGGCATGATAGCGAGAGGAGTCGCGGTGATCATCTTTGCTTCTTCCCTCACAAAGGTGCTCTCGGGTACTAGGTCAATGGAAGCCGGTATGCCTTCTAGGTTATAGGTAGAGCAAGAAGAGGTGTAGAGGGCTAGAGCATGGCTGACCATGGCTTAGAGAGCTTTGAATGAGGGAGAGAAGAGAGCTTTGTGCTTGGTGTGAAGAGAAGGAGAGGCTTAGGGTGGCTTTTATAGGTGTTTTGGCCTCTACTACGATGGAAACAGAACCAGCACCGCCAACACCATGATATCCAGATCAAAAATGAATCAGAGAGGATGTGGGAGAAGATTGGGGCCTAGCGGAGCCAGGGGTGCCTGGTGCGGCCGCACCTCCAGCACCTCCCCCTGAGCCTATTTTGCGTCCAGATTCACATGCATGCATGGGGATACGAGATATATGGGTGTCGGATTTTTTTATGTTAGGATCAGTGAGTGATAAAGCAGGATTGAGCATGATCATGAATATCAAACAAATTTAATTTGTCAAAATTCATATGATTCAAAAATTTATGAGTGAAGATACATGTGATCAGCAAGAATCAATCATGATTTAACCAAATGAAGCAAGAATCATAGGTTATCTAGTGAGGGCATAAAAGTAATTGACCAAGATTCATGCTTGAGAAAGTCTATTTTTAAATTTTTAATTAGTTTATGAATTTATCAAAAGCAATTAGTTCTATTCTATCTATTTCTTGGTTGAAATTAACATCATGAGAAGGCTCTAGGAAAATTTTCAAGCGTTGACCATTGACTTTAAAAATGTTACCGTCATCATCCGGAATGGTGATTGCGCCGTGTGGCGTTGTGTTGATGACAGTGTATGGTCCTTTCCATTTGCTGCGTAATTTTCCTTCACCGAAGAGCTTAACTTTTGAATTGAAAAGTAGAACCTTGTCTCCTTGCTTGAATTCTTTCAGCTTTATTCGGTGATCGTGCCATCTTTTGGTTCTTTCTTTGTAGATCTTGGCACTATGGTAGGCCTTCTCTCTCCATTCTTCTAGCTCGGCAATTTGTTTCTGTCTATTCTTGCCGGCTAGCTTCACATCCATGTTCCAGCTTTTTATTGCCCAGTGAGCTCGGTGTTCAAGCTCAACTGGTAAGTGGCAACTCTTTCCATAGATGAGCTGGAATGGTGACATGCCGATGGGGGTTTTGTAAGCTGTCCTGTATGCCCAAAGTGCATCAGGGAGCTTGTTCTTCCATCATTTTCCCATCTTGTTGACCAACCTGAAGGGACGTGGGATTCTGCACAACATAACAATTCATCATGATAAGGTCGAAATGGCCCTTGATTTCCATGTCTTTGACATTCAAGATTTTGACATCATGATCAGGCATCCCCTAGAGAAACTCTTCTCAGACCCACCAGCTTCAGGGGAACTGAACGTTAAGTTGGGGAAAGACACTTTTTCTTTTCCTATCACTCGAGCCAAAAACTCGGTGGCAGAATCTTTTCCCTATCCCAATCTGCCAAGGAAGTCATGTCGGTTTCACCTTTCGAATCTCCCGAGTCATCCTTAGAAAAAGATGCTGAATTCTTCATCAAAGAGGAGGACGACTTAGGCGAAACCATAGAACTTC
>JAHUYU010002726.1:0-16736 GCA_030439765.1 Tripidium arundinaceum | reverse complement strand
ATTCTGAGACAGGCACGGCATTATTATTGTATCATCATGGGGGATGTATGGCATGCATGCCAGCACTCCTCCCCCTTCTCATCCATATTATTCTCCTGCCAACGGTGAAGGGTTTCAGAGCCTGAGCCACGAGGCATTATCAGGCACGCCTTCCGCGGGGTTGTTGCTGGCGCCGGCGGAGTCTCTCTTCTTCCGCGGTGAAGCATCCTCATTGTGGTCAGGGTCGTCAGTGCCGGCGATCCTGCGAGTAACACACGTGTATTATCATCCAGTGCTCTATCCAAAATTCCCAATAACACCGAGAAAGAAATTACTAATAAGACAAATCCCATAGATATATATAGTGGATCTCAGATGTGAGAGTGCATGTGATCTCTCCTCACCTGTTCTTCCTCTTCCTAAGGAACCTCTGTAGCGTTAGCTTCCTCGCGATGGGCGGCATGCCTGCCCCTGCAGCCGATGGCTCATCACTAGTCTCCGCCTTTTCTGGCACGGCGGTCGTCGTCACCCCTTTCTCCGGCGCCTTCCCGGTCACAGAACCTGCCATCTGGATCAGGTCCTTGGCTCTGTCTGCCGGGAAGTTGTGGAACGTGGCCACCTGCCCCTGGTAGAAGATGGTCAGGGTGGCCTTGGCCTCCTCTGGCCTGCAACAAACAAAACCGTTAGCCAGCAGATCAATTAATATATATAACTCGGTCGCGAGCTCACCTGATGATCTCCGTGCCAGTGCGGACGGGGAAACAGCGGCAAGGTCGTGGCGCCGGTCTCCCAGGCCGCCGCCGGCCCCGTCGCTACAGGGACCGGGGTCAGTTTGCAGTGGCCTCTGGAACGAGGAGGAGCCGACGAGGTCACCCATCCGCACCTGCCTGTTCTGCTCCATCATGAACTGCCGCAAGCGAGCGCACGTAAGGGCGAACCTGTTGTTCCCAGAGGCGTCCATCTCCTCCCAGTCCTCGATCGGTACCTTAGCTTGGCTGGGGTCACTGGTGGTGGTGCTGGTGCTTCGGCCCCTCTCCCTCTCTGTGCAGTCTCTCTCTTGCGTGGGCGGGCTGTTGCTATTATACCCGCGAGGCCCGGGCAGCCTTCGTTTGTTTGTGCGTCTGGGCGAGCGGGGGGGAGCACGTGAAATGCGAGGCCCTGCTAGCGGAGGGGCCGACGAGCGCGAGGGAGGGACCCCGGCTAGAGCCACAGCCACTGATGTGCAACAATAATGTACACACTGTGCTATTTCTATCCCTCCTTTTGCACTGTGGGTTATTTTGCATGCATTTGCTTTCCTTGCCTCTCTATATCTTCTATCTAATTTTGGACTAGTTTTAGCCGGTGCCTAATCTAATGTGTTGTGTTATTTGTAGAGGCAAGAGTGGACTTAGATAATTGGCTTTCCGGCGGGCAGTCACCCTACTATAGAAATAGTTTTTGCCAACGGCATTTTCTCATAATAAGATCTGAGGGTGAAAAACCATTTGCACAAATAGTTTCGGTATACCAACTGTTGGTGAAAATATTTGCACTTTTATTATCTCTGTAAAAGGCCCGTCTGGCCCACCTTAGCTCGTGAATGGCCTCAGAGTATAGGGATGGCAGCGGGTTGGGTAATAAGATGAGGGTGGAGTAAATAGCCACCCGCCACAAATTGTCTACCAGGTCAAATTTAATACCTACGCCCATACCTATGGGTAAGATTTTATATCCCACACTGGGTACGATACCTACGGATACTGACACCCATGAGTTAGATTACCACTAGAATAGATAGAATTATTTGTACTTTTAGCATTAACGGGTGATGCGACATACCCGCCACCCATGGGTGAAATTTTATACCCAGGCCCACACCTGTCGGGTACAATATCTATGGGTAGGATTGCCATCGGTATTAGAATAAATAATGGGAAACCCTAATAGCTTCCACTTCCACTCAACCTCATCCCGAGTTCTTGATTGCACCTCTCTCTCTCTCTCTCTCTCTCCTCCAAGCACACACACGCACACTAATTAAGCATAACATAATCAAAAAAATTGCCTATTTTGAAATATAAATACAACAATCTTGCATACAACCACTACTACAGAATGCCCATCGCTGCTGGCCCCAAAGACCACATCATCACCGTTTTCACCGATCGATGGTGAAAGTGGGTGATGATGAGGTGAGCTATCGCCGCCGGTTCAAACCGGTGTGGCAAATGGTCATCACCGCTGACTCCTTTTGCGGACCAACGGTGATAATTAGAAAATAAAAGTAAAAAAGCACCGACCGAGCCCCACTAGCCTAGCCTGTCTACTACTGCTAGAGGGGGTGTGGCGGCCCCCCTTCCCATCCACCGCGATGAGGGCGAGGAGGAGTAGGAGGGGAGGACGAGAGAGAGAGAGAGAGGAGAGAGAGAGAGAGAGAGAGAGAGAGAGAGGTGCAATCAAGAACTCGGGATGAGGTTGAGTGGAAGTGGAAGCTATTAGGGTTTCCCATTATTTATTCTAATACCGATGGCAATCCTACCCATAGATATTGTACCCGACAGGTGTGGGCCTGGGTATAAAATTTCACCCATGGGTGCGGGTATGTCGCATCACCCGTTAATGCTAAAAGTACAAATAATTCTATCTATTCTAGTGGTAATCTAACTCATGGGTGTCAGTATCCGTAGGTATCGTACCCAGTGTGGATATAAAAATCTTACCCATAGGTATGGGCGTAGGTATTAAATTTGACCTGGTAGACAATTTGTGGCGGGTGGCTATTTACTCCACCCCCATCTTATTACCCAACCCGCTGCCATCCCTATACTCTGAGGCCATTCACGAGCTAAGGTGGGCCAGACGGGCCTTTTACAGAGATAATAAAAGTGCAAATATTTTCACCAACAGTTTGGTATACCGAACTATTTGTGCAAATGGTTTTCACCCTCAGATCTTATTATGAGAAAATGCCGTTGGCAAAAACTATTTCTATAGTAGGGTGACTGCCCGCCGGAAAGCCAATTATCTAAGTCCACTCTTGCCTCTACAAATAACACAACACATTAGATTAGGCACCGGCTAAAACTAGTCCAAAATTAGATAGAAGATATAGAGAGGCAAGGAAAGCAAATGCATGCAAAATAACCCACAGTGCAAAAGGAGGGATAGAAATAGCACAGTGTGTACATTATTGTTGCACATCAGTGGCTGTGGCTCTAGCCGGGGTCCTCCCTCGCGCTCGTCGGCCCTCCGCTAGCAGGGCCCTCGCATTTCACGTGCTCCCCCGCTCGCCCAGACGCACAAACAAACGAAGGCTGCCCGGGCCTCGCGGGTATAATAGCAACAGCCCGCCCACGCAAGAGAGAGACTGCACAGAGAGGGAGAGGGGCCGAAGCACCAGCACCACCACCAGTGACCCAGCCAAGCTAAGGTACCGATCGAGGACTGGGAGGAGATGGGACGCCTCTGGGAACAACAGGTTCGCCCTTACGTGCGCTCGCTTGCGGCAGTTCATGATGGAGCAGAACAGGCAGGTGCGGATGGGTGACCTCGTCGGCTCCTCCTCGTTCCAGAGGCCACTGCAACTGACCCCGGTCCCTGTAGCGACGGGGGCCGGCGGCGGCCTGGGAGACCGGCGCCACGACCTTGCCGCTGTTCCCCGTCCGCACTGGCACGGAGATCATCAGGTGAGCTCGCGACCGAGTTATATATATTAATTGATCTGCTGGCTAACGGTTTGTTTTGTTGCAGGCCAGAGGAGGCCAAGGCCACCCTGGACCATCTTCTACCAGGGGCAGGTGGCCACGTTCCACAACTTCCCGGCAGACAGAGCCAAGGACCTGATCCAGATGGCAGGTTCTGTGACCGGGAAGGCGCCGGAGAAAGGGGTGACGACGACCGCCGTGCCAGAAAAGGCGGAGACTAGTGATGAGCCATCGGCTGCAGGGGCAGGCATGCCGCCCATCGCGAGGAAGCTAACGCTACAGAGGTTCCTTAGGAAGAGGAAGAACAGGTGAGGAGAGATCACATGCACTCTCACATCTGAGATCCACTATATATATCTATGGGATTTGTCTTATTAGTAATTTCTTTCTCGGTGTTATTGGGAATTTTGGATAGAGCACTGGATGATAATACACGTGTGTTACTCGCAGGATCGCCGGCACTGACGACCCTGACCCACAATGAGGATGCTTCACCGCGGAAGAAGAGAGACTCCGCCGGCGCCAGCAACAACCCCGCGGAAGGCGTGCCTGATAATGCCTCGTGGCTCAGGCTCTGAAACCCTTCACCGTTGGCAGGAGAATAATATGGATGAGAAGGGGGAGGAGTGCTGGCATGCATGCCATACATCCCCCATGATGATACAATAATAATGCCGTGCCTGTCTCAGAATTCTTAGGATCTCCTAAGAATTCTTAGGCTCTGTATGGAAGAGCCTTAGCTTTTTTAGAAGCACCTCCTCAAGAAGTTTTCTAGAAAAGCTCGAGAAGCTGCTCTGAGATAGCTTCTCTGCTTTTAGTACAAAGTGCAGCTTTTGGAGCTTTTGTCACCTTGAAGAAGTAACCTTGTTTAGGGAAGCTTCTGGCTTGTAATATCGAGCTTTTTGAGGAAGCAAAAGCTTCTCCAAACAGGACCTTACACTAGTTATGTGTCCTTTGGTTTAGGACTCGTAAACTGCTGGGAGGACCATATCTTTTTGCATCTCCGTCAATGCTTTTTGTGTGGTAATAATAATAATGAACAAGGACCGGTTATGGAGACAGATAATAATGTGGCATCATGCAGTTATCCAATGTGTGATCTATAGCTAACTTTTCTTTTTTTTGTTTTTTCCGATCAAAATAGGGAGATTAAGACAATGTTGTCACTAACAGGCGACTCATGATAACCAAGTGATTAATGCCTTGTTTGGGACCTCATGATCTAAGTTACTTAGATAAAATTAAAGGCTAAAACTTTGGACTACTTTAGCTCACTTGTGTGGTCTAATGGACTAATAACGACCTTTTTGTAAGGTTGGCTAGATTTTAGACACAACTTTAGATCACCTATTTGGAGCCTTAAAAGCTAAAATGATCCAAACTTCAGCTACTAAACTTTAGGCCGTGGGATTCAAATAGGCCCTAAATTTTTATTACTAAATAAACAGAAAGATGAAATATGTTTCTTACCAAAAAAAATCAAATGTTTAGTCTTCGGGCCCTTGTTGAGTGTTTTGCTAGGTCTATATGGCTCGGCGATGCCTGTGGATAGATATTAGAGATGCTATTTGTTGTTTGCCCTATGCTAGTGAGGGCCTTGACCTGGGTATGGTTGTTTGGTTTGAGGAACTAGATATTAGTTTCATCATCTTTCACTTTTTAATTTTTATTTGGTTTGCAGAATGGAATGAGTATCCATCCACTACCTTCATTGGTCACGATCTAATAACTAAAACCAGTAGAGGAATGGTGTCATTCTAAATTAAAGGAATTGACTCATATACACACCATCTCATCTAGGACTAGAGTAGTCCAGACCAAAACACCTTACTTCTAGATAGCCAAGTACCACCCTCTGCCCTAAGCTGTAGGTAGTTTTTTGCTTTTCTAGGTTATACGATATGTCTAGATACATAATAAAAGTTGTGTGTAGAAAAGCTAAAACAACCTATAAGTTGAAATGGAAGGAGTAGATTTTACGACCTCACAGTTGCCAGTAGGCATCTGGGAAACCTTGAAGCATCCACTGTTGTCACACCATTATATTTGATGGCTACACCTACACGCAATAGCTTGCGTTGCTCGATGTCAATATGTCCATATATATATATATATATATATATATATATATATATATATATATATATATATATATATATATATATATATATACTTGTTACTTGAGTTCTCCAAACAACCATGTTCGATCACCTGACCCCTCTTCCTATTTCTAACACTAATACAATTGAATGAGAGATGTCCAAAGGAACACCACTACTACATGATTGAGAAAGAGGTGAAAGCTCGAAGTTGGGTGTGTGTCTGAAATGGGGAGCCTTGCTATGCTTTTATAGGAGAGGATGACCCCTAGAGGCAGTGGAACAAAAATTGAATGCAGGATCCTTCCGCGAAGGTTTAGCCAAACCTAGCGCCAAGGGGGTTGGTCGAACCCTTGGATGGACCGCTTTTGGCGTGGACGCTCTAGATGGCTCCCTGGAGGCAGTTGCAGGATCCTAGAGAATATTGGGCATGAGGAGCCCTCACTAGAGGTTCGACCAAACCCACCAAAGGACTAGGTTCGATCGAACCCCTCTGGGGGGCTCTCCGGCCATCTTCATCGAGGTGGTTTCTTTGTTAGTTATGTTCATGGATCTCGTCGTTGTTATTTCTTATGCTCAAATGGATAATTCCGCAAGTGCCCCCATATAATACCGATGCAACACTTTACCTGGGAGTATTTCGAGTGTCATATTTATATCCTTGAAAGGATCAAGATGCCCAAGAGGGGGGTGAATTGGGCTAATTCTAAATTTTCTTGCAAGAATTAAAACCTATTACTAGCCCATTTCACCCTTAGTGCATAAGTGTGTGTTTCTAGCTTCTAACGCACAAAAGTTTAGCACCCTATGTCCCAATCCTACTCTAGCATGTCAATTCTAGGAATGTAAATGACAAGAATTGAATTGCTCAAAGTAAATGCGGAATTATCCATTTGAGCATAAGAAATAACAACGACGAGATCCATGAACATAACTAACAAAGAAACCACCTCGATGAAGATGGCCGGAGAGCCCCCCAGAGGGGTTCGATCGAACCTAGTCCTTTGGTGGGTTTGGTCGAACCTCTAGTGAGGCTCCTCATGCCCAATATTCTCTAGGATCCTGCAACTGCCTCCAGGGAGCCATCTAGAGCGTCCACGCCAAAAGCGGTCCATCCAAGGGTTCGACCAACCCCCTTGGCGCTAGGTTTGGCTAAACCTTCGCGGAAGGATCCTGCATTCAATTTTGTTCCACTGCCTCTAGGGGTCATCCTCTCCTATAAAAGCATAGCAAGGCTCCCCATTTCAGACACACACCCAACTTCGAGCTTCACCTCTTTCTCAATCATGTAGTAGTGGTGTTCCTTTGGACATCTCTCATTCAATTGTATTAGTGTTAGAAATAGGAAGAGGGGTCAGGTGATCGAACATGGTTGTTTGGAGAACTCAAGTAACAAGTATATATATATATATATATATATATATATATATATATATATATATATATATATATATATATATATATATATGGACATATTGACATCGAGCAACGCAAGCTATTGCGTGTAGGTGTAGCCATCAAATATAATGGTGTGACAACAGTGGATGCTTCAAGGTTTCCCAGATGCCTACTGGCAACTGTGAGGTCGTAAAATCTACTCCTTCCATTTCAACTTATAGGTTGTTTTAGCTTTTCTACACACAACTTTTATTATGTATCTAGACATATCGTATAACCTAGAAAAGCAAAAACTACCTACAGCTTAGGGCAGAGGGTGGTACTTGGCTATCTAGAAGTAAGGTGTTTGGTCTGGACTACTCTAGTCTAGATGAGATGGTGTGTATATGAGTCAATTCCTTTAATTTAGAATGACACCATTCCTCTACTGGTTTTAGTTATTAGATCGTGACCAATGAAGGTAGTGATGGATACTCATTCCATTCTGCAAACCAAATAAAAATTAAAAAGTGAAAGATGATGAACTAATATCTAGTTCCTCAAACCAAACAACCATACCCAGGTCAAGGCCCTCACTAGCATAGGGCAAACAACAAATAGCATCTCTAATATCTATCCACAGGCATCGCCGAGCCATATAGACCTAGCAAACACTCAACAAGGGCCGAAGACTAAACATTTGATTTTTTTTGGTAAGAAACATATTTCATCTTTCTGTTTATTTAGTAATAAAAATTTAGGGCCTATTTGAATCCCACGGCCTAAAGTTTAGTAGCTGAAGTTTGGATCATTTTAGCTTTTAAGGCTCCAAATAGGTGATCTAAAGTTGTGTCTAAAATCTAGCCAACCTTACAAAAAGGTCGTTATTAGTCCATTAGACCACACAAGTGAGCTAAAGTAGTCCAAAGTTTAGCCTTTAATTTTATCTAAGTAACTTAGATCATGAGGTCCAAACAAGGCATTAATCACTTGGTTATCATGAGTCGCCTGTTAGTGACAACATTGTCTTAATCTCCCTATTTTGATCGGAAAAACAAAAAAAGAAAAGTTAGCTATAGATCACACATTGGATAACTGCATGATGCCACATTATTATCTGTCTCCATAACCGGTCCTTGTTCATTATTATTATTACCACACAAAAGCATTGACGGAGATGCAAAAGATATGGTCCTCCCAGCAGTTTACGAGTCCTAAACCAAAGGACACATAACTAGTGTAAGGTCCTGTTTGGAGAAGCTTTTGCTTCCTCAAAAAGCTCGATATTACAAGCCAGAAGCTTCCCTAAACAAGGTTACTTCTTCAAGGTGACAAAAGCTCCAAAAGCTGCACTTTGTACTAAAAGCAGAGAAGCTATCTCAGAGCAGCTTCTCGAGCTTTTCTAGAAAACTTCTTGAGGAGGTGCTTCTAAAAAAGCTAAGGCTCTTCCATACAGAGCCTAAGAATTCTTAGGAGATCCTAAGAATTCTGAGACAGGCACGGCATTATTATTGTATCATCATGGGGGATGTATGGCATGCATGCCAGCACTCCTCCCCCTTCTCATCCATATTATTCTCCTGCCAACGGTGAAGGGTTTCAGAGCCTGAGCCACGAGGCATTATCAGGCACGCCTTCCGCGGGGTTGTTGCTGGCGCCGGCGGAGTCTCTCTTCTTCCGCGGTGAAGCATCCTCATTGTGGTCAGGGTCGTCAGTGCCGGCGATCCTGCGAGTAACACACGTGTATTATCATCCAGTGCTCTATCCAAAATTCCCAATAACACCGAGAAAGAAATTACTAATAAGACAAATCCCATAGATATATATAGTGGATCTCAGATGTGAGAGTGCATGTGATCTCTCCTCACCTGTTCTTCCTCTTCCTAAGGAACCTCTGTAGCGTTAGCTTCCTCGCGATGGGCGGCATGCCTGCCCCTGCAGCCGATGGCTCATCACTAGTCTCCGCCTTTTCTGGCACGGCGGTCGTCGTCACCCCTTTCTCCGGCGCCTTCCCGGTCACAGAACCTGCCATCTGGATCAGGTCCTTGGCTCTGTCTGCCGGGAAGTTGTGGAACGTGGCCACCTGCCCCTGGTAGAAGATGGTCAGGGTGGCCTTGGCCTCCTCTGGCCTGCAACAAACAAACCGTTAGCCAGCAGATCAATTAATATATATAACTCGGTCGCGAGCTCACCTGATGATCTCCGTGCCAGTGCGGACGGGGAACAGCGGCAAGGTCGTGGCGCCGGTCTCCCAGGCCGCCGCCGGCCCCGTCGCTACAGGGACCGGGGTCAGTTGCAGTGGCCTCTGGAACGAGGAGGAGCCGACGAGGTCACCCATCCGCACCTGCCTGTTCTGCTCCATCATGAACTGCCGCAAGCGAGCGCACGTAAGGGCGAACCTGTTGTTCCCAGAGGCGTCCATCTCCTCCCAGTCCTCGATCGGTACCTTAGCTTGGCTGGGTCACTGGTGGTGGTGCTGGTGCTTCGGCCCCTCTCCCTCTCTGTGCAGTCTCTCTCTTGCGTGGGCGGGCTGTTGCTATTATACCCGCGAGGCCCGGGCAGCCTTCGTTTGTTTGTGCGTCTGGGCGAGCGGGGGAGCACGTGAAATGCGAGGCCCTGCTAGCGGAGGGCCGACGAGCGCGAGGGAGGACCCCGGCTAGAGCCACAGCCACTGATGTGCAACAATAATGTACACACTGTGCTATTTCTATCCCTCCTTTTGCACTGTGGGTTATTTTGCATGCATTTGCTTTCCTTGCCTCTCTATATCTTCTATCTAATTTTGGACTAGTTTTAGCCGGTGCCTAATCTAATGTGTTGTGTTATTTGTAGAGGCAAGAGTGGACTTAGATAATTGGCTTTCCGGCGGGCAGTCACCCTACTATAGAAATAGTTTTTGCCAACGGCATTTTCTCATAATAAGATCTGAGGGTGAAAACCATTTGCACAAATAGTTCGGTATACCAACTGTTGGTGAAAATATTTGCACTTTTATTATCTCTGTAAAAGGCCCGTCTGGCCCACCTTAGCTCGTGAATGGCCTCAGAGTATAGGGATGGCAGCGGGTTGGGTAATAAGATGGGGGTGGAGTAAATAGCCACCCGCCACAAATTGTCTACCAGGTCAAATTTAATACCTACGCCCATACCTATGGGTAAGATTTTATATCCACACTGGGTACGATACCTACGGATACTGACACCCATGAGTTAGATTACCACTAGAATAGATAGAATTATTTGTACTTTTAGCATTAACGGGTGATGCGACATACCCGCACCCATGGGTGAAATTTTATACCCAGGCCCACACCTGTCGGGTACAATATCTATGGGTAGGATTGCCATCGGTATTAGAATAAATAATGGGAAACCCTAATAGCTTCCACTTCCACTCAACCTCATCCCGAGTTCTTGATTGCACCTCTCTCTCTCTCTCTCTCTCTCTCTCTCTCTCTCTCTCTCTCTCTCTCGTCTCCCCTCCTACTCCTCCTCGCCCTCATCGCGGTGGATGGGAAGGGGGCCGCACACCCCCTCTAGCAGTAGTAGACAGGCTAGGCTAGTGGGCTCGGTCGGTGCTTTTTTACTTTTATTTTCTAATTATCACCGTTGGTCCGCAAAAGGAGTCAGCGGTGATGACCATTTGCCACACCGGTTTGAACCGGCGGCGATAGCTCACCTCATCATCACCCACTTTCACCATCGATCGGTGAAAACGGTGATGATGTGGTCTTTGGGGCCAGCAGCGATGGGCATTCTGTAGTAGTGGTTGTATGCAAGATTGTTGTATTTATATTTCAAAATAGGCAATTTTTTGATTATGTTATGCTTAATTAGTGTGCGTGTGTGTGCTTGGAGAGAGAGAGAGAGAGAGAGAGGTGCAATCAAGAACTCGGGATGAGGTTGAGTGGAAGTGGAAGCTATTAGGGTTTCCCATTATTTATTCTAATACCGATGGCAATCCTACCCATAGATATTGTACCCGACAGGTGTGGGCCTGGGTATAAAATTTCACCCATGGGTGCGGGTATGTCGCATCACCCGTTAATGCTAAAAGTACAAATAATTCTATCTATTCTAGTGGTAATCTAACTCATGGGTGTCAGTATCCGTAGGTATCGTACCCAGTGTGGATATAAAATCTTACCCATAGGTATGGGCGTAGGTATTAAATTTGACCTGGTAGACAATTTGTGGCGGGTGGCTATTTACTCCACCCCCATCTTATTACCCAACCCGCTGCCATCCCTATACTCTGAGGCCATTCACGAGCTAAGGTGGGCCAGACGGGCCTTTTACAGAGATAATAAAAGTGCAAATATTTTCACCAACAGTTGGTATACCGAACTATTTGTGCAAATGGTTTTCACCCTCAGATCTTATTATGAGAAAATGCCGTTGGCAAAAACTATTTCTATAGTAGGGTGACTGCCCGCCGGAAAGCCAATTATCTAAGTCCACTCTTGCCTCTACAAATAACACAACACATTAGATTAGGCACCGGCTAAAACTAGTCCAAAATTAGATAGAAGATATAGAGAGGCAAGGAAAGCAAATGCATGCAAAATAACCCACAGTGCAAAAGGAGGGATAGAAATAGCACAGTGTGTACATTATTGTTGCACATCAGTGGCTGTGGCTCTAGCCGGGGTCCTCCCTCGCGCTCGTCGGCCCTCCGCTAGCAGGGCCTCGCATTTCACGTGCTCCCCCGCTCGCCCAGACGCACAAACAAACGAAGGCTGCCCGGGCCTCGCGGGTATAATAGCAACAGCCCGCCCACGCAAGAGAGAGACTGCACAGAGAGGGAGAGGGGCCGAAGCACCAGCACCACCACCAGTGACCCAGCCAAGCTAAGGTACCGATCGAGGACTGGGAGGAGATGGACGCCTCTGGGAACAACAGGTTCGCCCTTACGTGCGCTCGCTTGCGGCAGTTCATGATGGAGCAGAACAGGCAGGTGCGGATGGGTGACCTCGTCGGCTCCTCCTCGTTCCAGAGGCCACTGCAACTGACCCCGGTCCCTGTAGCGACGGGGCCGGCGGCGGCCTGGGAGACCGGCGCCACGACCTTGCCGCTGTTCCCCGTCCGCACTGGCACGGAGATCATCAGGTGAGCTCGCGACCGAGTTATATATATTAATTGATCTGCTGGCTAACGGTTTGTTTGTTGCAGGCCAGAGGAGGCCAAGGCCACCCTGACCATCTTCTACCAGGGGCAGGTGGCCACGTTCCACAACTTCCCGGCAGACAGAGCCAAGGACCTGATCCAGATGGCAGGTTCTGTGACCGGGAAGGCGCCGGAGAAAGGGGTGACGACGACCGCCGTGCCAGAAAAGGCGGAGACTAGTGATGAGCCATCGGCTGCAGGGGCAGGCATGCCGCCCATCGCGAGGAAGCTAACGCTACAGAGGTTCCTTAGGAAGAGGAAGAACAGGTGAGGAGAGATCACATGCACTCTCACATCTGAGATCCACTATATATATCTATGGGATTTGTCTTATTAGTAATTTCTTTCTCGGTGTTATTGGGAATTTTGGATAGAGCACTGGATGATAATACACGTGTGTTACTCGCAGGATCGCCGGCACTGACGACCCTGACCACAATGAGGATGCTTCACCGCGGAAGAAGAGAGACTCCGCCGGCGCCAGCAACAACCCCGCGGAAGGCGTGCCTGATAATGCCTCGTGGCTCAGGCTCTGAAACCCTTCACCGTTGGCAGGAGAATAATATGGATGAGAAGGGGGAGGAGTGCTGGCATGCATGCCATACATCCCCCATGATGATACAATAATAATGCCGTGCCTGTCTCAGAATTCTTAGGATCTCCTAAGAATTCTTAGGCTCTGTATGGAAGAGCCTTAGCTTTTTTAGAAGCACCTCCTCAAGAAGTTTTCTAGAAAAGCTCGAGAAGCTGCTCTGAGATAGCTTCTCTGCTTTTAGTACAAAGTGCAGCTTTTGGAGCTTTTGTCACCTTGAAGAAGTAACCTTGTTTAGGGAAGCTTCTGGCTTGTAATATCGAGCTTTTTGAGGAAGCAAAAGCTTCTCCAAACAGGACCTTACACTAGTTATGTGTCCTTTGGTTTAGGACTCGTAAACTGCTGGGAGGACCATATCTTTTGCATCTCCGTCAATGCTTTTGTGTGGTAATAATAATAATGAACAAGGACCGGTTATGGAGACAGATAATAATGTGGCATCATGCAGTTATCCAATGTGTGATCTATAGCTAACTTTTCTTTTTTTGTTTTTCCGATCAAAATAGGGAGATTAAGACAATGTTGTCACTAACAGGCGACTCATGATAACCAAGTGATTAATGCCTTGTTTGGACCTCATGATCTAAGTTACTTAGATAAAATTAAAGGCTAAACTTTGGACTACTTTAGCTCACTTGTGTGGTCTAATGGACTAATAACGACCTTTTTGTAAGGTTGGCTAGATTTTAGACACAACTTTAGATCACCTATTTGGAGCCTTAAAAGCTAAAATGATCCAAACTTCAGCTACTAAACTTTAGGCCGTGGGATTCAAATAGGCCCTAAATTTTTATTACTAAATAAACAGAAAGATGAAATATGTTTCTTACCAAAAAAAATCAAATGTTTAGTCTTCGGCCCTTGTTGAGTGTTTGCTAGGTCTATATGGCTCGGCGATGCCTGTGGATAGATATTAGAGATGCTATTTGTTGTTTGCCCTATGCTAGTGAGGGCCTTGACCTGGGTATGGTTGTTTGGTTTGAGGAACTAGATATTAGTTCATCATCTTTCACTTTTTAATTTTTATTTGGTTTGCAGAATGGAATGAGTATCCATCACTACCTTCATTGGTCACGATCTAATAACTAAAACCAGTAGAGGAATGGTGTCATTCTAAATTAAAGGAATTGACTCATATACACACCATCTCATCTAGACTAGAGTAGTCCAGACCAAACACCTTACTTCTAGATAGCCAAGTACCACCCTCTGCCCTAAGCTGTAGGTAGTTTTTGCTTTTCTAGGTTATACGATATGTCTAGATACATAATAAAAGTTGTGTGTAGAAAAGCTAAAACAACCTATAAGTTGAAATGGAAGGAGTAGATTTTACGACCTCACAGTTGCCAGTAGGCATCTGGGAAACCTTGAAGCATCCACTGTTGTCACACCATTATATTTGATGGCTACACCTACACGCAATAGCTTGCGTTGCTCGATGTCAATATGTCCATATATATATATATATATATATATATATATATATATATATATATATATATATATATATATATATATATATATATACTTGTTACTTGAGTTCTCCAAACAACCATGTTCGATCACCTGACCCCTCTTCCTATTTCTAACACTAATACAATTGAATGAGAGATGTCCAAAGGAACACCACTACTACATGATTGAGAAAGAGGTGAAGCTCGAAGTTGGGTGTGTGTCTGAAATGGGGAGCCTTGCTATGCTTTTATAGGAGAGGATGACCCCTAGAGGCAGTGGAACAAAATTGAATGCAGGATCCTTCCGCGAAGGTTTAGCCAAACCTAGCGCCAAGGGGGTTGGTCGAACCCTTGGATGGACCGCTTTTGGCGTGGACGCTCTAGATGGCTCCCTGGAGGCAGTTGCAGGATCCTAGAGAATATTGGGCATGAGGAGCCTCACTAGAGGTTCGACCAAACCCACCAAAGGACTAGGTTCGATCGAACCCCTCTGGGGGCTCTCCGGCCATCTTCATCGAGGTGGTTTCTTTGTTAGTTATGTTCATGGATCTCGTCGTTGTTATTTCTTATGCTCAAATGGATAATTCCGCAAGTGCCCCATATAATACCGATGCAACACTTTACCTGGGAGTATTTCGAGTGTCATATTTATATCCTTGAAAGGATCAAGATGCCCAAGAGGGGGGTGAATTGGGCTAATTCTAAATTTTCTTGCAAGAATTAAAACCTATTACTAGCCCATTTCACCCTTAGTGCATAAGTGTGTGTTCTAGCTTCTAACGCACAAAAGTTTAGCACCCTATGTCCCAATCCTACTCTAGCATGTCAATTCTAGGAATGTAAATGACAAGAATTGAATTGCTCAAAGTAAATGCGGAATGTAAAGAGAGGAAGGAACAAGACGATTTCTTTCCAAGGTATTGAGGTGTCGGCACACCCCCTAGTCCTCGTTGGAGCACCCTCACCGGGGAATCGCTCCCCTTGATCCGCGCAAGGATCAAGTGCTCACTATGAGCTGATTCTTCGCCACTCTGGCCCGGTGAATCGCTCACTACCGGTCACAACATGAGATGAGTCATCCACAAGCTCCGCTGGATGATCACCATGCTCCCGATCGCCACCAAGCCGTCTAGGTGATGCCGATCACCAAGAGTAACAAGCACAAACTCTCACTTGACCCAAACAAGGCTAATGAGAAAGGTGGATGCACACTTGCTACTCCCTATGCACTAATGAGGCCTCCAATCTTGCGATTATCAAATCTCAAACACCTCACTAGGCTCTTGCTCTCCCTTACACTCCAAACGGTGTTCTCAGCTGATCAAATGGGCAAGAGACCCCAAATGGACGAGTAGGAGTTGTATTTATACTCCTCCAAACAAGTGCTCATGAAGGGGTAAAACTCAGCTGTTAAAGGGGCATCGGACGCGTCTGACGCGCACATCGGACGCGTCCTATGCCACCTCCAACGGTAACGTGTACTGTGTCTGACAGCATATGTCACAGTGTCATCAGACGCACCATGTATCCGATGGCACCCCATCGGGCGCGTCCGATGGCCGTTGGCACTCTCTAGAACCTCTCTGGATGGACATCGGACGCACCTACAGTCGCGTCCGATGTCAGCGTCCGATGCCTCTGATGTGTAGGCTCAAGTGAACAGTGCCAGCGTCGCGTCCGACGTAGCCCCACCGGCGCGTCCGATGTTGCATGGCTGGCAACTGTGCACTCCCTGTGCTCATCAGACGCGTCCGATGAGTACGGGGCCAGCGTCCGGTGCCCTTTCAAGGGCTCTCTCAACTCCGGATCGCGACGCTATCTTAATGACTTTTGTTCCACTCGATCTTTAGGCTGTCCCTGAGCTACCTAGTGCTAAGTTTGACAAGTGTTCACCACACCTAACACATTAGACTCACCTAGGTCAAGCTACTAGTTCACACTCCCCTTAATAGTACGGCCAAAGGAAAAACAAAGTCCTAAACTATTCTAAGTGTCTCTCCAACACCAAATGACACTTAGAACTAGCCTATCTCCAACCTTGTCGTCCATCCTTTGAAAACTAAAAACAAAATCCATCGTAGGGGCAAGTGAACCTCCGATTGCCCAAACAATCGCCATTATCGTGACCTAACTCAATTGGCTTCTGCAAAACACACGTTAGTCACAATAATCTTATGTTGTCATTAATCACCGAAACCCACTAGGGGCCTAGATGCTTTCAATCTCCCCCTTTTTGGTGATTGATGACAACACGTGAACGAGTATAGAGAGTGAAGAGTTTTTGGTTTTTCAACCTCATGGTTTGCATGAACTTGTAAAGGATAGGGGAAAAAGGGTTAGGAACAAGTTCATACAAACCATGCCAACATCATGTACTTATATTT
>JAHUYU010002353.1:0-11415 GCA_030439765.1 Tripidium arundinaceum | reverse complement strand
CAGGTGGTGTATTTCTATTGTATTTCTGGATTTGTTTTCCTAAAGAAAAACGGCCACAATGGGTGGGTGACGTGGTGATGATGTCATCAAGCTAGCAAGAGCAAAACTGGGCACGCACGGGAGGGCTGCTTTGCTAGCTCCGCTCGCTCGCGCGACAGTTTGCGTGCGTGCGTGCGTGCGCGCCGGGAGGCGCGGCGCAGGGGCTGGCACGCTCGTTCAGCAGACTTGGGACCTGGCGCCAGCGGCGGTGCCATGGCTACTTGCGGCGGAACTTCGCCGACGCAAGCTAGGAGTGATCGAGCAGGAAGGCACTACGAACAGTGAGAAGGAGACTACGAACAGTGAGAAGGAGCGCATAAGATGGAGAGGCTCACCGCTCAGTTGACGGTGGAGGTTGCGATGGTCGCTGCGGAACGGAGAGGGAGGGAGGGCTAGATCGTGAAACGGCTTTCTTCAACCTTGGGGCATCAAGGCCATGGCCGTGCTGCGGCGGCGGGACAGCTCGAGGGCGACGGCTATGGCGGCGCTGGACTTGTGGCGGCGCAGGCAGCGGGTTGCTGCGACGGAGGTGCGAGGCTGCCAACGGCCTAGTCGGGCTACGCAGCGGCGGCCCACGTGGATGCAAAGGTTGGCGACAGTGGCGGTGATTGGAGTGAGGGGGTGGGAGATGAGGCACGGGAGGAGGCGGGGCAGGTGCGGCTCAAAGCTGCGGTGCCGAGGGCCTCTTCTTAGAGGGCCGGGAGGGGAGGAGCGAGCGGTAGGGGGCTCGGCTGCATGACCTCCCATGGCAGATGCAAGCGATGCACGAAGCGTGCGGGTCCAGACTTGGACCGAGGCTCGGCGAGGATAGAGGTGGACCGGAGACTCTGCGAGCGGGGCTTGGTCCACACAGGTAGCTCGGGTGGCGTTGGGGACGCGGAGGGGCTCGTTCTGTGCGCGAGGTCCGGATCGAGGCGGTGACGGCGTCATCCTGCTCCTGCGGGCGGAGGTGGAAGCGGGACTGGGTATAGTGCGGCCTCTGTTCCTAAGAGTACTTCTGCGGGAGTGTGCCTTTCGAAAGGGGGGCTCTATATCCCCTTGCCATTGAAACCTAGCGGCTACTAACTTATTAGACGAACCTTTGAAAGACTTCATAGTGAATCCTGCCGACCTTCCATGGAAGTGGGTCAAGAGGCTAGCTACCTCGGGTGAAAGGGCAAATCACGGCTCATGGATAATGATGTACAACCTCTGCAGAGTGTAAAACTGTTATAACAGCCGTGCTCACGGTCACGAGCGGCCCGGACTCCTTATGGAATAATGATAAATGTTCACCGATGTTTTTAAATGCTATTTCGTTATTCATGTTATCAGTTTTCATGTGATTAATTGGGGTATTGCTAATCTATTGCTTCTAATGCTAAAATTTGTGACTCATTAAAAGCTAACTGCAGTAAACCAGTGTCAACCTTTTGAGCCTCATGAACCCCATGTTATGTTTGTTAAGTACGAGATGTACTTACGCTTGTTTTATTTTTTATAATTGGACAAAAATCCCGAATGGGTAACAGATTATGGTGGATATACTGAGTTTCCAGAGGATTTCTAGACTTGTGGTTCACTAGTCAACCTTCCCTGTGGAGTTTGGAGGCTTCACCCGAAGATTTAGATTTTGAGTTTCCGCTGCTCTGATGAATACTTGTTTCCATGTATGGATAATTATTCGATATGTATTAAACACCATGCTTGATACTATGTAATTTGTCATCATATGTGTGTGATCGATTCCTGGGCACACATATGGTTCTACATTCGATTTTATCCTTAAAATCGGGTGTGACATTATTTAAAAGGCTTCCCTTTGATCTTGGTATTCACATAAATAAGGAAACAAACATGTTTGAGTTACAACTTTGCTTGATTTAACCTAATTAACTCAACATGTTTTGTTCCTTAAGTTTGTTCATAGCACCACTTTTCTTAATCTCATAGTCTTAACCAAATGAGCTAAAATGTTGCATATCTTATCCTTGGAAGTAAGTCATAATCACGTAAAGTTTGATACGTTATGAACAATGCACATAACGTCAACATTAACATGATTCGATGTGCCTAAGGTTAGAGAAGAATAAATAAGTTTTAGTTCTGTTGGTGTTTTTCCACCAACAGAGCCCATGCACTTGATCTCTACCCTGTCTTTATGAGCAGAACACACTTCGAGCAATGTGTAGGGGAGTTGATCGATCCCCCAAATTCTACAAGTGAAAGTTCTGAACCAACAATAATGATGCACACAAGATGTCTATTATTGATGATTGACTTCAAAACGCTAAAGAAGGAGGAAGAACAAGAAGAAGGTGGCATCACCATTGGAAGCGCCACTACTGGAAGCACCACCTTAAGAATCCTCATCTTCAAGAGCGAATCGAGGGAGGACGCATGTCTTTCTCTAGCCGAGGGTATCATGACTCTCAGGAGGCTTTCCACCGCTTCGACAACAGACTCGCAACCATTGTAGAGATGAATGCTGCCATACAAGGTACGTTACACAATCATACACAATGGCAGGTAAGCATGGGACAAGAGATGGCCAGCCTCCAGCAACAACAGCAACAGCAAAAATCAAAATTGGGAGGCTCCGTTTCAGCACCTCCACATTCGGCCACCTCGTTGAGCAACCACGACAACAACCAGCTTGGGAAAGAAGGCATCCCCCGTGTATCTAGATAAGTATTTCTTTTCCTTTTATTATTCTTAGTTTGCTTTATATATATTAGAAGAAAAGATGAATAACTAAAAACAAAATAAAAAGAGTGTGTCTAGTTTGCTTTAACTTCTTTTAAGAGCTAAATAAACAATAAGGGACTCTGAAGACAATCTCTTAAAATGGAAATGATGAATAGTTGCTCTGTTGTAATTTCTTTAAAGTATCTAGTTTTCAGCCTTGAATTCTCCCGAGTTTTGGATAAAATTGTTTTGATATAAGGATTTACTCTGAACTTGAAACTCGTGGGTAGCATTTGCTTGATCTAAGTCTAGGTAATTGACGGATATGATATGAGAGGGTCTGAGCTGCTGTTTATCTTGTTCCAAGTGATACTAAAGTTCTGGAGATTTATCTTTTGAAAAACACAAAAATATTACATGATGAGTTTCTGCATGACAAAGCTTGAATTCCTACCACAGCCATACATGTTATTTAGGCTAGGAAAACTTCCACATATATGCTACTTGCTTTGCATTGAGTTTTGTCAAGCTTTGTTGACCCTTATGAGAGATTTGTCATGCTCTTAAAATCAAGATCACGTACACACCACCCAAATATGCACTACTCCTACACTGGGGGTAGGCGCAAAAACATGCCATTCCATGTAGATCCACCAAAAAAATGTTCTATTCCTACACTGGGGGTAAACACAAAAACATGCTTGTTAGGTTTCCACTCAAAATAAATGCTCCAAGTTCTTGTTACTATCTCTCGAAAGTTTTACTATAGAAAAGAGGCATGGTCTATGCAAAAGTTATTCATAAAAAAAGAGAAAAAAAAGAGTTGAGAAAAATTGGACAAGTGTCCAAGATATTGAAAACAATGGGTACTCAGATGCCCGCTTGAAAAAAAGAGAGATGAATAAGATAGCCCTTGTTCTCTTGCAAAAATATTTTCAAATTTCAAAAGAGAGATATGTTTTCAAAGAGCATAGTAGAATTAGGTTAGCCACCATATATATCCACCACATATATCCACACACATGCACATCTTGATTTGATTGTATGACTCAACTCTCTTTGGATCCGTTGTTTGACTTTACAATATATGTATTGCAAGGATGCTCTAGCTTTCTCCCTACCTATGAACTCCACATAGAGCCTTAGTGGTAGGAAGAGAAAAGGCACAACAAGTTATGCCTAGGTGAGGATCCACAAATACCACATATATTGAGAGACTTGAGAGTGTCATACAATGGAATCTCTGAGTTTTATTTTGAAAACTTATAAAGACTCTGGTACAATGGTGGAATAAAGAACTTGAGACATAGTGCTTGACTTGATCGTTCTGTCTTTCAATTGCTTAAGACCTAAGTCAAGGCTAAGAAGCCCCATGGTTGAAGGTAATATGGGTAAGTTTGAAAGTCTGATCAGTTTATTCTAATCCGGAGGAGAATTTTTGATTGAACGCATGTGTACTTTTGAGGAGTGAAAGCATTGTAGCAACTCCTGATCCATTGCTGAGTTTAGCTTTCCTTAGGGATGAGCAAAGGTATTGGAGAGGATTCAACAATTGTTTTGGATTGGTTGTGGAGGCTTCAACTGCTTCATATTTGCTTTTCTTGTGAGGGACAAGCATCAATCGTGGATGGGTTAGTATTGCAGTACGTAAGTGAAACAAAAATCAAATATTTCATTATCTTGGCTAATTGAGCTTGACTAGCATGCAACCCTTCTCTATATGTCCAAACTGAAAACACCTTTTGTATTGATATGGTCCTCTCTTTTTTTTGGCTCTCCACTAGCCTTGATTTTTTTCTTGGTCTACCAGCAGCCCTTTGTAGGAGTGGAGGAATCATTTCAAACCTAGGATCAACCTTTCATGCATGCGGTCAATTTCACCAAATCCCTCATCACATCCACCTTCGACATGGCTATTGACTAGTCCCTTTCCCTGTGATGTCCATGCTTTGTAGTCATCTTTAAATCCAAATCTACACGAGTGCATGTATGTTGTAAACCTTTTGTGACTAACATAGTTCCGACATTTAGTGCAGAGACAATTAATGGTCCCATTTTCAACTAGATTAGGCATAGAGAAGGCATGATCCAAGAATTTGTTGGTGTTGTCATTGAAAGGATCTAGATGGCTAGAGGGGTTGAATAGCCTATAAAAATTTTCTCTATAAATATCACAACACTAGAGCAAAGTGGTTAGAACAATAAATAGCTCTAAGAGAAACTAATTTGCCTAGCCTAATACACACCCAATATAAGCCTCCTAAGCAATTCTAGTAGCAAGGCGATCTACTAGTAGAGCACTCAAACAAGCAAGGAGACAAGCACTACTCCTAGTTGTCCTAAATAAGTAAAGCAACTAAACTAGCTACTCTACTCAACTAGCTACAACTACAACTAGAGAGCTACTACTACAAGCATTTACTACACAAGAAAGAATATAAAAAAGTAAATGCACAAGTGTAGTAAGCAAACCACTGGGGCAAGATTTTGACACAAGATTTATCCCTAAGGTTTGGTTGCTTGCTAGCAACCTACGTCCTCATTGAGGTGAGTCTCTATGTGATTGATTCGTGCGCTAACAAGCTTCTTAAGATTGACCCTCAACTTGGGTGCTGCAAGAATCAACTCAACAAAGAGCACTCCAAGTAGCCTCAAGCATTCCACTAGAGTTGCTCTTCATGATCTCTCGTGGGGTGAGCAGAAAACCCCTCACAAATCAATCGATTCTAGCCACCAAACAATCACCATCATATCCTTGCTACTCCATGCCGTCTAGGTGGTGGCAACCACCAAGAGTAACAAGAAAACCACAGCAAATTGATGAACTAGTGCCACTAGATGCAAACTATCAAAGCAAATGCACTAGATCTCTCCCTATCTCACTTTGGATCAATCTTCAAGCAAGAGAGTGAGTGGGAGGTGTTCTCAAGAGCTCAAGGGAGTGTGTGTTCTCTTAGGAAGCTAAGAGAGTGCCCAAGGGCCGACCACACCCCCTATTTATAAGCCCCATCAAAAACTAGCTGTTGTGAGCTTGCTGGTCGCTTAGCTGTTTTTGAGGTCACCAGAGAGGTCACTTGAAATCTCCAGTGACCACCGGGGAACACCCATCAGAGCTTAGTTTACGAAGATCTGACAATTAGAATTTGAACCGGGAAACTGTCCATGAGCACTTTCTTCGTTGCTTGGTCTGGTGCACCCACCGGAGATTTCCAGGGGCTGCCCAACCTCACAGTCCAGGGCAACTAGTTGTTGAGATTCAAATGACTAAGAATTTCTCCGGTGCCTCTCTAGTAGGAAATCCGGTGCCCCCCTGAACCTCTCAGGTGGATTACACCGAGAGTTCCAGGGGTCACTAGAAATCTTCGGTGATGACACACCAGAACTGTGGTGTAGCATTCAAACTTCCTGTGCACTGCCTCCTCCTAGTGTTTTATCCGGTGCAGGGTTAGAGGGTACCACCGGAGTTTTCTAGCGAGTACCCAAGGTCTCTATTAACTTAGCTCAATGCACCCTATTCTCCGGTGACCTCCCCCAGGGGGGCACCAAACATTTTCGGTTAGTGCAAAAAAACTTCACTAAGTCACAAACGTTGAAAGCGATTCAAATTTGCTAACTCCAATGTGTTCCAATATTTTAACACCTTCACCTTAGGCACTGAGTCAGCTTTTCAAAACATTTTTCACCTGCATCTCACTACGTCACTAGGTCCAATGCATATGCAAAGTTAGTTCAAACCTAGTGGCGTAGTGAGATGCAGGTGAAAAATGTTTTTGAAAAGCTGACTCAGTGCCTAAGGTGAAGGTGTTAAAATATTGGAACACATTGGAGTTAGCAAATTTGAATCGCTTTCAACGTTTGTGACTTAGTGAAGTTTTTTTGCACTAACCGAAAATGTTTGGTGCCCCCCTGGGGGAGGTCACCGGAGAATAGGGTGCATTGAGCTAAGTTAATAGAGACCTTGGGTACTCGCTAGAAAACTCCGGTGGTACCCTCTAACCCTGCACCGGATAAAACACTAGGAGGAGGCAGTGCACAGGAAGTTTGAATGCTACACCACAGTTCTGGTGTGTCATCACCGAAGATTTCTAGTGACCCCTGGAACTCTCGGTGTAATCCACCTGAGAGGTTCAGGGGGGCACCGGATTTCCTACTAGAGAGGCACCGGAGAAATTCTTAGTCATTTGAATCTCAACAACTAGTTGCCCTGGACTGTGAGGTTGGGCAGCCCCTGGAAATCTCCGGTGGGTGCACCAGACCAAGCAACGAGAAAGTGCTCATGGACAGTTTCCCGGTTCAAATTCTAATTGTCAGATCTTCGTAAACTAAGCTCTGATGGGTGTTCCCCGGTGGTCACTGGAGATTTCAAGTGACCTCTCTGGTGACCTCAAAAACAGCTAAGCGACCAGCAAGCTCACAACAGCTAGTTTTTGATGGGGCTTATAAATAGGGGTGTGGTCGGCCCTTGGGCACTCTCTTAGCTTCCTAAGAGAACACACACTCCTTGAGCTCTTGAGAACACCTCCCACTCACTCTCTTGCTTGAAGATTGATCCAAAGTGAGATAGGAGAGATCTAGTGCATTTGCTTTGATAGTTTGCATCTAGTGGCACTAGTTCATCAATTTGCTGTGGTTTTCTTGTTACTCTTGGTGGTTGCCACCACCTAGACGGCATGAGTAGCAAGGATATGATGGTGATTGTTTGGTGGCTAGAATCGATTGATTTGTGAGGGGTTTTCTGCTCACCCCACGAGAGATCATGAAGAGCAACTCTAGTGGAATGCTTGAGGCTACTTGGAGTGCTCTTTGTTGAGTTGATTCTTGCAGCACCCAAGTTGAGGGTCAATCTTAAGAAGCTTTGTTAGCGCACGAATCAATCACATAGAGACTCACCTCAATGAGGACGTAGGTTGCTAGCAAGCAACCAAACCTTAGGGATAAATCTTGTGTCAAAATCTTGCCCCAGTGGTTGCTTACTACACTTGTGCATTTACTTTTTTATATTCTTTCTTGTGTAGTAAATGCTTGTAGTAGTAGCTCTCTAGTTGTAGTTGTAGCTAGTTGAGTAGAGTAGCTAGTTTAGTTGCTTTACTTATTTAGGACAACTAGGAGTAGTGCTTGTCTCCTTGCTTGTTTGAGTGCTCTACTAGTAGATCGCCTTGCTACTAGAATTGCTTAGGAGGCTTATATTGGGTGTGTATTAGGCTAGGCAAATTAGTTTCTCTTAGAGCTATTTATTGTTCTAACCACTTTGCTCTAGTGTTGTGATATTTATAGAGAAAATTTTTATAGGCTATTCAACCCCTCTAGCCATCTAGATCCTTCAATGACAACACCAACAAATTCTTGGATCATGCCTTCTCTATGCCTAATCTAGTTGAAAATGGGACCATTAATTGTCTCTGCACTAAATGTCGGAACTATGTTAGTCACAAAAGGTTTACAACATACATGCACTCGTGTAGATTTGGATTTAAGATGACTACAAAGCATGGACATCACAGGGAAAGGGACTAGTCAATAGCCATGTCGAAGGTGGATGTGATGAGGGATTTGGTGAAATTGACCGCATGCATGAAAGGTTGATCCTAGGTTTGAAATGATTCCTCCACTCCTACAAAGGGCTGCTGGTAGACAAGAAAAAAATCAAGGCTAGTGGAGAGCCAAAAAAAAGAGAGGACCATATCAATACAAAAGGTGTTTTCAGTTTGGACATATAGAGAAGGGTTGCATGCTAGTCAAGCTCAATTAGCCAAGATAATGAAATATTTGATTTTTGTTTCACTTACGTACTGCAATACTAACCCATCCACGATTGATGCTTGTCCCTCACAAGAAAAGCAAATATGAAGCAGTTGAAGCCTCCACAACCAATCCAAACAATTGTTGAATCCTCTCCAATACCTTTGCTCATCCCTAAGGAAAGCTAAACTCAGCAATGATCAGGAGTTGCTACAATGCTTTCACTCCTCAAAAGTACACATGCGTTCAATCAAAAATTCTCCTCCGGATTAGAATAAACTGATCAGACTTTCAACTTACCCATATTACCTTCAACCATGGGGCTTCTTAGCCTTGACTTAGGTCTTAAGCAATTGAAAGACAGAACGATCAAGTCAAGCACTATGTCTCAAGTTCTTTATTCCACCATTGTACCAGAGTCTTTATAAGTTTTCAAAATAAAACTCAGAGATTCCATTGTATGACACTCTCAAGTCTCTCAATATATGTGGTATTTGTGGATCCTCACCTAGGCATAACTTGTTGTGCCTTTTCTCTTCCTACCACTAGGCTCTATGTGAGTTCATAGGTAGGGAGAAAGCTAGAGCATCCTTGCAATACATATATTGTAAAGTCAAACAACGGATCCAAAGAGAGTTGAGTCATACAATCAAATCAAGATGTGCATGGTGTGGATATATGTGGTGGATATATATGGTGGCTTACCTAATTCTACTATGCTCTTTGAAAACATATCTCTCTTTTGAAATTTGAAAATATTTTTGCAAGAGAACAAGGGCTATCTTATTCATCTCTCTTTTTTTCAAGCGGGCATCTGAGTACCCATTGTTTTCAATATCTTGGACACTTGTCCAATTTTTCTCAACTCTTTTTTTTCTCTTTTTTTATGAATAACTTTTGCATAGACCATGCCTCTTTTCTATAGTAAAACTTTCGAGAGATAGTAACAAGAACTTGGAGCATTTATTTTGAGTGGAAACCTAACAAGCATGTTTTTGTGTTTACCCCCAGTGTAGGAATAGAACATTTTTTTGGTGGATCTACATGGAATGGCATGTTTTTGCGCCTACCCCCAGTGTAGGAGTAGTGCATATTGGGTGGTGTGTACGTGATCTTGATTTTAAGAGCATGACAAATCTCTCATAAGGGTCAACAAAGCTTGACAAAACTCAATGCAAAGCAAGTAGCATATATGTGGAAGTTTTCCTAGCCTAAATAACATGTATGGCTGTGGTAGGAATTCAAGCTTTGTCATGCAGAAACTCATCATGTAATATTTTTGTGTTTTTCAAAGATAAATCTCCAGAACTTTAGTATCACTTGGAACAAGATAAACAGCAGCTCAGACCCTCTCATATCATATCCGTCAATTACCTAGACTTAGATCAAGCAAATGCTACCCACGAGTTTCAAGTTCAGAGTAAATCCTTATATCAAAACAATTTTATCCAAAACTCGGGAGAATTCAAGGCTGAAAACTAGATACTTTAAAGAAATTACAACAGAGCAACTATTCATCATTTCCATTTTAAGAGATTGTCTTCAGAGTCCCTTATTGTTTATTTAGCTCTTAAAAGAAGTTAAAGCAAACTAGACACACTCTTTTTATTTTGTTTTTAGTTATTCATCTTTTCTTCTAATATATATAAAGCAAACTAAGAATAATAAAAGGAAAAGAAATACTTATCTAGATACACGGGGGATGCCTTCTTTCCCAAGCTGGTTGTTGTCGTGGTTGCTCAACGAGGTGGCCGAATGTGGAGGTGCTGAAACGGAGCCTCCCAATTTTGATTTTTGCTGTTGCTGTTGTTGCTGGAGGCTGGCCCATCTCTTGTCCCATGCTTACCTGCCATTGTGTATGATTGTGTAACGTACCTTGTATGGCAGCATTCATCTCTACAATGGTTGCGAGTCTGTTGTCGAAGCGGTGGAAAGCCTCCTGAGAGTCATGATACCCTCGGCTAGAGAAAGACATGCGTCCTCCCTCGATTCGCTCTTGAAGATGAGGATTCTTAAGGTGGTGCTTCCAGTAGTGCGCTTCCAATGGTGATGCCACCTTCTTCTTGTTCTTCCTCCTTCTTTAGCGTTTTGAAGTCAATCATCAATAATAGACATCTTGTGTGCATCATTATTGTTGGTTCAGAACTTTCACTTGTAGAATTTGGGGGATCGATCAACTCCCCTACACATTGCTCGAAGTGTGTTCTGCTCATAAAGACAGGGTAGAGATCAAGTGCATGGGCTCTGTTGGTGGAAAAACACCAACAGAACTAAAACTTATTTATTCTTCTCTAACCTTAGGCACATCGAATCATGTTAATGTTGACGTTATGTGCATTGTTCATAACGTATCAAACTTTACGTGATTATGACTTACTTCCAAGGATAAGATATGCAACATTTTAGCTCATTTGGTTAAGACTATGAGATTAAGAAAAGTGGTGCTATGAACAAACTTAAGGAACAAAACATGTTGAGTTAATTAGGTTAAATCAAGCAAAGTTGTAACTCAAACATGTTTGTTTCCTTATTTATGTGAATACCAAGATCAAAGGGAAGCCTTTTAAATAATGTCACACCCGATTTTAAGGATAAAATCGAATGTAGAACCATATGTGTGCCCAGGAATCGATCACACACATATGATGACAAATTACATAGTATCAAGCATGGTGTTTAATACATATCGAATAATTATCCTACGATTGGAAACAAGTATTCATCAGAGAGATGAATAAGATAGCCCTTGTTCTCTTGCAAAAATATTTTCAAATTTCAAAAGAGAGATATGTTTTCAAAGAGCATAGTAGAATTAGGTTAGCCACCATATATATCCACCACATATATCCACACACATGCACATCTTGATTTGATGTATGACTCAACTCTCTTTGGATCCGTTGTTTGACTTTACAATATATGTATTGCAAGGATGCTCTAGCTTTCTCCCTACCTATGAACTCCACAAAG
>JAHUYU010003322.1:0-16457 GCA_030439765.1 Tripidium arundinaceum | reverse complement strand
CCATTAGGGCGAGTGGAAGAGGCGGGCGATTCGACGGGCCGCTTGCTGGAGGCGGAGGCAGGGGAACGAGGATCGTGAGAGGTGGGGGAGCGGCGGCGGGAAGTCGGTGAGGATGCGCGAGTAGCGGCGGCAACTATATACTGCTGGTGCGCAGTGAGTCCGACGACGACGACGAGCGATGCTTGACTTCGACTTCGACTTGGACTTCGACTCGGTTCCCGCATCTGCATGATCGAAATCTCCTCTCTTCTCCGACAAAGGATGGGAGCAACAACCACCTGGCGCGTGCCGCGGACGCGTTCATGCGATCCTGCCTGCGACTGCGAGGCTCCCGACTCCGAAAAGCCTTTGGGCGACGGCTTGCGTTGCGCGCAAGGCGCAGTCCCTAGTTCCGATCGGGTTTGGTTGGTCTGATGGATTTCATCATTGTTGGGCTCCGTCGTCGTCAAAGTGTTTGTGGGCTGTGGGCTGTGGGCCGTGGGAGACGTAAATCACGGCTGCTTATGCGGCATGCAAGGAAGGAACGGGGGCAACAAGGTTGGGCCTCAGAGTCCCGACTCACACGGCCCACGCAGCAAGTACGCTGGTCGCTGCCGCACCGGATCGCTGGACATGGAGGGGCGGTGGTGGGACTGGGAGGCAACGAGACGACTCCTCGCTGCGGCGCTCTCCAGGTGGCGCCGCAGCCGCGCAGGTACGTCCGTCCGACTCCGACACGATGACCCGACACGTTGTGTTTCCTTTTGGCTAAATTTCCTCCCAGTCTCCCGGCCGTCCAGGCTCCAGCTCCAGCGATGCCAAGCTTGGCACTGGCAGCAGCAAAAACCAGCTTAGCTTACGCTAAACTCTGAATTTGTGGCACTGTCTCGTCGCTTTATGTACTGTACGTACGTACTCCTACGTGACGCTATAATCCCAAGCCCTCTGCACGCACGGTGTTTGATCCACGGGCTAAAGTTTAGTAATTGTCATATCAAATGTTCGAATGCTAATTAGGAGAACTAAACATGAGCTAATTATAAAATTAATTACACAGATGAAGGCTAATTCGCGAGACGAATCTATTAAGCCCAATTAATCCATCATTAGCATATGTTTACTGTAGCACCATATTGTCAAATCATGGACTAATTAGGTTTAATAGATTTGTCTCGCAAATTAGCCTCCATTTATGGAATTAGTTTTGTAATTAGTCTATGTTTAATACTCCTAATTAGTATCAAACATTCGATGTGACAGGGACTAAACTTTAGGTTAGGAGGTGAAACCAAACACCCCCTGACTAAACTTTAGTCCCTGTCACATCAGATGTTTGAATACTAATTAGAAGTATTAAATATAGACTAATTACATAAATGAAGACTAATTCGCGAGACGAATCTATTAAGCCTAATTAGTCTATGATTTGCCCATGTGATGATACAGTAAACATAATTAGGATTAATAGATTCGTCTCGCGGATTAGTCACAGCTTATGCAATTAGTTTTATAATTAGCTCATGTCTAGTTCTTTTAATTGACATCTAAACAATTGATGTGACCTGAAATCAGGGGCGGAGGGAGGGGGGGCTGGGGGGGGGGCCTGGCCTCCCCTAACAGCCTGCTAATTCCCTATTAAGTACTTAAATACATGGACATTATTAGCACTTACATAGGCCTTGGCTCCCTCTAGTTATTTGTGTCGCCCCCTCTATGTCAGATTTCTGGCTCCGCCCCTGCCTGAAATAAACTTTGGTGCAAGGACCCAAACATCCCTACAGTATGGCCCGCTGCCTATTCCTTGCCTTCGTATGGTACTGACTGCTGACTTGGAGGCGTCTTATTAGACTAGCTGTAGTAGCTGAGGGAGTGTTCGGCTGATATATAAGCCAGTGAATAAACCGGTTGCGGCTGTTTTGTTGTGAGAGAAAAACACTGTAGATTTTGTCTTTAAGCCGGCTCATAAGTTGACCAAGGCCTGATACAAAACTGCGGCGTTCAAGTACTCGCAGGCAGCACTGCTACTGCAGCAGTAACTAGTATCGGTACTGTTTGCAAAATCAGCCTAGGGTTCGTACTCCACGGGAAAAAGTGAATGAAACAAAGGAACGGAGAGTGGTCCTCCCCCTGCATACCGAGACTGAGATGCTAGTCAGGAGTCACTCGCTTTGGGGGCGGCTTCGAAGTTTGGACCGGGCGAGCGTCGCGTCGTCTCGTCTCAGTTTTTTTTTTCCTATTCTTTTGATAAAGCAACCAGCAGTACTACAGGGGTACATGCCTGTCTGCTCGGCATGGCGTCGGCATCGGCATTGCCATGGCATGCAGGCATGCAGCCCTCTGCCCCGATGAGATGAGTACTCCCTATTCTCCATCAGAGCCGTGCCCTCCTTTGGCCTGGGTCCCCGCTGCCTTCATGTCCCCTGCCGTGCCCACACCGCTTCTTGCTTTTCCTTCGCCTAGCATAGCAGTAGTATTACATTTCCTTCTTCTCGAGAGGAAAAGAGATGGAGCAAAGCAAAACCTAGTTGCAACTTGCAGCCCCCAGGAGAGGCCAGCACAATGAGGATTGAGGCAGCAGCAGCCTCTGCGTTTTCAGCACGGTTGCTTTATCAAAAGAATAGGAAAAAAAAAACTGAGACGAGACGACGCGACGCTCGCCCGGTCCAAACTTCGAAGCCGCCCCCAAAGCGAGTGACTCCTGACTAGCATCTCAGTCTCGGTATGCAGGGGGAGGACCACTCTCCGTTCCTTTGTTTCATTCACTTTTTCCCGTGGAGTACGAACCCTAGGCTGATTTTGCAAACAGTACCGATACTAGTTACTGCTGCAGTAGCAGTGCTGCCTGCGAGTACTTGAACGCCGGCAGTTTTGTATCAGGCCTTGGTCAACTTATGAGCCGCTTAAAGACAAAATCTACAGTGTTTTTCTCTCACAACAAAACAGCCGCAACCGGTTTATTCACTGGCTTATATATCAGCCGAACACTCCCTCAGCTACTACAGCTAGTCTAATAAGACGCCTCCAAGTCAGCAGTCAGTACCATACGAAGGCAAGGAATAGGCAGCGGGCCATACTGTAGGGATGTTTGGGTCCTTGCACCAAAGTTTATTTCAGGCAGGGGCGGAGCCAGAAATCTGACATAGAGGGGGCGACACAAATAACTAGAGGGAGCCAAGGCCTATGTAAGTGCTAATAATGTCCATGTATTTAAGTACTTAATAGGGAATTAGCAGGCTGTTAGGGAGGCCAGGCCCCCCCCCCAGCCCCCCCTCCCTCCGCCCCTGATTTCAGGTCACATCAATTGTTTAGATGTCAATTAAAAGAACTAGACATGAGCTAATTATAAAACTAATTGCATAAGCTGTGACTAATCCGCGAGACGAATCTATTAATCCTAATTATGTTTACTGTATCATCACATGGGCAAATCATAGACTAATTAGGCTTAATAGATTCGTCTCGCGAATTAGTCTTCATTTATGTAATTAGTCTATATTTAATACTTCTAATTAGTATTCAAACATCTGATGTGACAGGGACTAAAGTTTAGTCAGGGGGTGTTTGGTTTCACCTCCTAACCTAAAGTTTAGTCCCTGTCACATCGAATGTTTGATACTAATTAGGAGTATTAAACATAGACTAATTACAAAACTAATTCCATAATGGAGGCTAATTTGCGAGACAAATCTATTAAACCTAATTAGTCCATGATTTGACAATATGGTGCTACAGTAAACATATGCTAATGATGGATTAATTGGGCTTAATAGATTCGTCTCGCGAATTAGCCTTCATCTGTGTAATTAATTTTATAATTAGCTCATGTTTAGTTCTCCTAATTAGCATTCGAACATTTGATATGACAATTACTAAACTTTAGCCCGTGGATCAAACACCGTGCGTGCAGAGGGCTTGGGATTATAGCGTCACGTAGGAGTACGTACGTACAGTACATAAAGCGACGAGACAGTGCCACAAATTCAGAGTTTAGCGTAAGCTAAGCTGGTTTTTGCTGCTGCCAGTGCCAAGCTTGGCATCGCTGGAGCTGGAGCCTGGACGGCCGGGAGACTGGAGGAAATTTAGCCAAAAGGAAACACAACGTGTCGGGTCATCGTGTCGGAGTCGGACGGACGTACCTGCGCGGCTGCGGCGCCACCTGGAGAGCGCCGCAGCGAGGAGTCGTCTCGTTGCCTCCCAGTCCCACCACCGCCCCTCCATGTCCAGCGATCCGGTGCGGCAGCGACCAGCGTACTTGCTGCGTGGGCCGTGTGAGTCGGGACTCTGAGGCCCAACCTTGTTGCCCCGTTCCTTCCTTGCATGCCACATAAGCAGCCGTGATTTACGTCTCCCACGGCCCACAGCCCACAGCCCACAAACACTTTGACGACGACGGAGCCCAACAATGATGAAATCCATCAGACCAACCAAACCCGATCGGAACTAGGGACTGCGCCTTGCGCGCAACGCAAGCCGTCGCCCAAAGGCTTTTCGGAGTCGGGAGCCTCGCAGTCGCAGGCAGGATCGCATGAACGCGTCCGCGGCACGCGCCAGGTGGTTGTTGCTCCCATCCTTTGTCGGAGAAGAGAGGAGATTTCGATCATGCAGATGCGGGAACCGAGTCGAAGTCCAAGTCGAAGTCGAAGTCAAGCATCGCTCGTCGTCGTCGTCGGACTCACTGCGCACCAGCAGTATATAGTTGCCGCCGCTACTCGCGCATCCTCACCGACTTCCCGCCGCCGCTCCCCACCTCTCACGATCCTCGTTCCCCTGCCTCCGCCTCCAGCAAGCGGCCCGTCGAATCGCCCGCCTCTTCCACTCGCCCTAATGGCCGCCTGCGTAGAGGGAGCACCAGCCGCCGGCGCCGCCGTCCGCGACCCCTGCGCCGGCGCCGCCGCGCGACCGACCCGCAAGAGGACGCGCATCGCCATGGCGGGCACCACCGACGACTACGAGGAGACCAGCTGCCTCGGCACGGGCGCCTTCGGCTCGGTCCACAGGGCGCGCCACCGCGGCACCGGCCGGACCGTCGCCATCAAGCGCCTCGCCGAGGCCGTCGGCAGCCAGGTGGCGCTGCTGCGGGAGGCGTCCCTGCTCGAGGCGAGCGGCCGGGGCAACCCGTTCGTCGTCGGCTTCCAGGGCCTCGCCCGTAGCCCGGCCACCATGGACCTCTGCCTGGTCATGGAGTGCCTCGGCCCGAGCCTCAACGACCTCCTCCACCAGCGCCGCTACGGTGGGATGGCACCGCCGCTGCCCGAGGCGACGGTGCGCGCCGTCATGTGGCAGCTGCTCACGGGCGCCAAGAAGATGCACGACGCCCACGTCGTCCACCGGGACATCAAGCCGATAACATCCTCGTCGCCGACGACCGCACCACCGTCAAGATCTGTGACTTTGGGCTCGCCATGTACATGGCCGAGCCGCCGCCGTACGACACCGCCGGCACGCTGTGGTACATGGCGCCCGAGGTGCTGCTGGGGAAGCCCGACTACGACGCCCTCGTCGACACCTGGTCGCTCGGCTGCGTGATGGCGGAGCTCATCGACGGGTCCCCTCTGTTCATGGCCTCCAATGAAGCAGACCAGCTCGACGTGATCTTCGACGTCCTCGGCGCACCAGATGAAACGACGTGGCCATGGTTCTCGTCCACGCCGTTCGCCACCAAGTTGATGCCGAAGCTCAACATGAAGCGGCACAACCTACTGCGCGAGGAGTTTCCCAAGAAAAAGCTGTCCATGCAAGGATTCCAGGTACTCAGCGGCCTGCTCACATGCAACCCCGACAAGCGGCTCACGGCAGCTGCCGCGCTCAAGCACCCATGGTTCGCCAAGATGAACGCACTGGAGCTGCCAAAGAAAGAAGAAGTGCCATCAACGTTGCCCAAGATCAAGAGACTAAGGGTGCTGTGTCCGTGACTTCGAAGTGTGCTTCCACCGTTGTGTTTGTGTGCGTGTAAAACTAACTTGTTCTTCAGAACAGAGATTGTAATGGCTGTTGTATTGTTGCTGTGAATATTGTGATAATACATGTGTTGGTGGAGCCCCCAATTACAAAGGACACGGTGATCGACTCAAAGGCGTTTAAATTCTTTTATATTTTGAATTTGAGTTTAGAAAAAGCCGTACTATAAAGGGGGATACAATGCACAAGCTTTAATGTGCAACCATGTGCTCAAATACCCACCAAAAATATCCTCGCTCTCTTAGTCAAGACAGCAAACACATCATTCCAACTCTTTGGCTGTCTAGGCTGAGCGGCACTGCCGCGCGTTGTTCTGACCGTTGAGTGCTGGGAGATATTTTACATCTCCCTTCCACTCACAAACGGTCATCTCGACCATTTCCACGAAACAGCAACCTAGGCACCTTTCTTCTTCTCCATTGAAGGCTCCCAAGCTCCCAAGCTTTACTCCATTGATTCCCTTGCAAATCTTTGAAAGATTGAGCCTCCAAACTCCATTAGAGAGCTGCTCAACCTGTTCTTCAACTCCTAAAGCACGTGGTTCGCATTCAAGCCGATGGATTGTGTTTGTTACTCTTGGAGCAAGGCTTCAAGCCGGCTAGGCGTCGCCCGAAAGCTCAAGCGGCACTGCTGAGCACTCGCGCGGCACTGCCGCGTGCACAGACTACCTCGAGAGCACAATTCAAATTCTGCCCAAGGAAAAGTAGCGGCACTGCTAGGGCACTGAGCGGCAGCGCCGCGCAGGATCTGACAACAAGTTCGAGTTTTTGTTTTAACAGGCCTATTCACCCCCCTCTAGACTTAGCAGGGATCCTACAGTCGTTCGTAGCGGATACTTTGCCGCTACTGCTCTTCTTCGACGGATGCTTTGTCGTCGCTGCTGCTCGGCTGATGCTTTGCCGCCGATGTCGCTTTGGTCTCCCCTCTGCTAGATGCTTTGCTGCTGAGTGCGGGTTGGCCCGTCTTCCCTGGTGGATGCTTTGCCGCCGTGTGCTTTCATAGCGGATACTTTGCCGCTACTGTGGTACGTTTCGTCTTCGGCGGATACTTGGCCTTCGTTCTCCTCTGGTGGATACTTTGCCACCGCCGTCATGCCGATCTCCCTGGCAGATACTTTGCCGCCATGGTGCCTGGTCGTTTTCCTGGCGGATACTTTGCCACCGTTGCTGTTTGAAGCTCGTCTTATTTATTTGGGGTGGATGCTTCGCCATCGCGGTTTCACTGCTTCGTTGGTTACCACTGCGTTGTTGTCTTTTGTCACAGGTTTCAGTCTGTCGGGGTGTTAAGGCTAAGGGTCTCTGTTCTGTTGTTTCCCTTGCTTTCTTTCTTTTGCTGCTCTGTGTGTCTTTGGGGCTGCTATGGTAATCTTATGATTATTTCTATGCTCTTGTAACGTTTCAAACTCTAATTACTCTTAATGAAATACGTAACTTGAGAAAAAAAAGGATGAAATTCAAATGACCATTATACTGATATAATTTAGCAACCCCACAGCATTCAAGCGCACGAAAACCATGGCACAACATTAATAGGTCTGCAGAGCACTAAAGTGTGAGACTGAAGATCAATCTCGTCCGAACTCATGTGCTTGAACTAATATCCATGTTCGATTCTTAGCCATTTGTTGCCATACCAATATTTAGAGAGAAGATCACTTCAGGGTTTAGTGCTTTATTTATGGCAAGACGGATCAAATTCATTCAAAAGAGCGGCACAAAGGATGCAATTCAAATGATGCAATCTATATCAGTATATCACAATATTCACAGCAACAATACAACAGCCATTACAATCTCTGTTCTGAAGAACAAGTTAGTTTTACACGCACACAAACACAACGGTGGAAGCACACTTCGAAGTCACGGACACAGCACCCTTAGTCTCTTGATCTTGGGCAACGTTGATGGCACTTCTTCTTTCTTTGGCAGCTCCAGTGCGTTCATCTTGGCGAACCATGGGTGCTTGAGCGCGGCAGCTGCCGTGAGCCGCTTGTCGGGGTTGCATGTGAGCAGGCCGCTGAGTACCTGGAATCCTTGCATGGACAGCTTTTTCTTGGGAAACTCCTCGCGCAGTAGGTTGTGCCGCTTCATGTTGAGCTTCGGCATCAACTTGGTGGCGAACGGCGTGGACGAGAACCATGGCCACGTCGTTTCATCTGGTGCGCCGAGGACGTCGAAGATCACGTCGAGCTGGTCTGCTTCATTGGAGGCCTATGAACAGAGGGGACCCGTCGATGAGCTCCGCCATCACGCAGCCGAGCGACCAGGTGTCGACGAGGGCGTCGTAGTCGGGCTTCCCCAGCAGCACCTCGGGCGCCATGTACCACAGCGTGCCGGCGGTGTCGTACGGCGGCGGCTCGGCCATGTACATGGCGAGCCCAAAGTCACAGATCTTGACGGTGGTGCGGTCGTCGGCGACGAGGATGTTATCGGGCTTGATGTCCCGGTGGACGACGTGGGCGTCGTGCATCTTCTTGGCGCCCGTGAGCAGCTGCCACATGACGGCGCGCACCGTCGCCTCGGGCAGCGGCGGTGCCATCCCACCGTAGCGGCGCTGGTGGAGGAGGTCGTTGAGGCTCGGGCCGAGGCACTCCATGACCAGGCAGAGGTCCATGGTGGCCGGGCTACGGGCGAGGCCCTGGAAGCCGACGACGAACGGGTTGCCCCGGCCGCTCGCCTCGAGCAGGGACGCCTCCCGCAGCAGCGCCACCTGGCTGCCGACGGCCTCGGCGAGGCGCTTGATGGCGACGGTCCGGCCGGTGCCGCGGTGGCGCGCCCTGTGGACCGAGCCGAAGGCGCCCGTGCCGAGGCAGCTGGTCTCCTCGTAGTCGTCGGTGGTGCCCGCCATGGCGATGCGCGTCCTCTTGCGGGTCGGTCGCGCGGCGGCGCCGGCGCAGGGGTCGCGGACGGCGGCGCCGGCGGCTGGTGCTCCCTCTACGCAGGCGGCCATTAGGGCGAGTGGAAGAGGCGGGCGATTCGACGGGCCGCTTGCTGGAGGCGGAGGCAGGGGAACGAGGATCGTGAGAGGTGGGGGAGCGGCGGCGGGAAGTCGGTGAGGATGCGCGAGTAGCGGCGGCAACTATATACTGCTGGTGCGCAGTGAGTCCGACGACGACGACGAGCGATGCTTGACTTCGACTTCGACTTGGACTTCGACTCGGTTCCCGCATCTGCATGATCGAAATCTCCTCTCTTCTCCGACAAAGGATGGGAGCAACAACACCTGGCGCGTGCCGCGGACGCGTTCATGCGATCCTGCCTGCGACTGCGAGGCTCCCGACTCCGAAAAGCCTTTGGGCGACGGCTTGCGTTGCGCGCAAGGCGCAGTCCCTAGTTCCGATCGGGTTTGGTTGGTCTGATGGATTTCATCATTGTTGGGCTCCGTCGTCGTCAAAGTGTTTGTGGGCTGTGGGCTGTGGGCCGTGGGAGACGTAAATCACGGCTGCTTATGCGGCATGCAAGGAAGGAACGGGGCAACAAGGTTGGGCCTCAGAGTCCCGACTCACACGGCCCACGCAGCAAGTACGCTGGTCGCTGCCGCACCGGATCGCTGGACATGGAGGGGCGGTGGTGGGACTGGGAGGCAACGAGACGACTCCTCGCTGCGGCGCTCTCCAGGTGGCGCCGCAGCCGCGCAGGTACGTCCGTCCGACTCCGACACGATGACCCGACACGTTGTGTTTCCTTTTGGCTAAATTTCCTCCCAGTCTCCCGGCCGTCCAGGCTCCAGCTCCAGCGATGCCAAGCTTGGCACTGGCAGCAGCAAAAACCAGCTTAGCTTACGCTAAACTCTGAATTTGTGGCACTGTCTCGTCGCTTTATGTACTGTACGTACGTACTCCTACGTGACGCTATAATCCCAAGCCCTCTGCACGCACGGTGTTTGATCCACGGGCTAAAGTTTAGTAATTGTCATATCAAATGTTCGAATGCTAATTAGGAGAACTAAACATGAGCTAATTATAAAATTAATTACACAGATGAAGGCTAATTCGCGAGACGAATCTATTAAGCCCAATTAATCCATCATTAGCATATGTTTACTGTAGCACCATATTGTCAAATCATGGACTAATTAGGTTTAATAGATTTGTCTCGCAAATTAGCCTCCATTTATGGAATTAGTTTTGTAATTAGTCTATGTTTAATACTCCTAATTAGTATCAAACATTCGATGTGACAGGGACTAAACTTTAGGTTAGGAGGTGAAACCAAACACCCCCTGACTAAACTTTAGTCCCTGTCACATCAGATGTTTGAATACTAATTAGAAGTATTAAATATAGACTAATTACATAAATGAAGACTAATTCGCGAGACGAATCTATTAAGCCTAATTAGTCTATGATTTGCCCATGTGATGATACAGTAAACATAATTAGGATTAATAGATTCGTCTCGCGGATTAGTCACAGCTTATGCAATTAGTTTTATAATTAGCTCATGTCTAGTTCTTTTAATTGACATCTAAACAATTGATGTGACCTGAAATCAGGGCGGAGGGAGGGGGGCTGGGGGGGGGGCCTGGCCTCCCCTAACAGCCTGCTAATTCCCTATTAAGTACTTAAATACATGGACATTATTAGCACTTACATAGGCCTTGGCTCCCTCTAGTTATTTGTGTCGCCCCCTCTATGTCAGATTTCTGGCTCCGCCCCTGCCTGAAATAAACTTTGGTGCAAGGACCCAAACATCCCTACAGTATGGCCCGCTGCCTATTCCTTGCCTTCGTATGGTACTGACTGCTGACTTGGAGGCGTCTTATTAGACTAGCTGTAGTAGCTGAGGGAGTGTTCGGCTGATATATAAGCCAGTGAATAAACCGGTTGCGGCTGTTTTGTTGTGAGAGAAAAACACTGTAGATTTTGTCTTTAAGCCGGCTCATAAGTTGACCAAGGCCTGATACAAAACTGCCGGCGTTCAAGTACTCGCAGGCAGCACTGCTACTGCAGCAGTAACTAGTATCGGTACTGTTTGCAAAATCAGCCTAGGGTTCGTACTCCACGGGAAAAAGTGAATGAAACAAAGGAACGGAGAGTGGTCCTCCCCCTGCATACCGAGACTGAGATGCTAGTCAGGAGTCACTCGCTTTGGGGCGGCTTCGAAGTTTGGACCGGGCGAGCGTCGCGTCGTCTCGTCTCAGTTTTTTTTTTCCTATTCTTTTGATAAAGCAACCAGCAGTACTACAGGGGTACATGCCTGTCTGCTCGGCATGGCGTCGGCATCGGCATTGCCATGGCATGCAGGCATGCAGCCCTCTGCCCCGATGAGATGAGTACTCCCTATTCTCCATCAGAGCCGTGCCCTCCTTTGGCCTGGGTCCCCGCTGCCTTCATGTCCCCTGCCGTGCCCACACCGCTTCTTGCTTTTCCTTCGCCTAGCATAGCAGTAGTATTACATTTCCTTCTTCTCGAGAGGGAAAAGAGATGGAGCAAAGCAAAACCTAGTTGCAACTTGCAGCCCCCAGGAGAGGCCAGCACAATGAGGATTGAGGCAGCAGCAGCCTCTGCGTTTTCAGCACGGTTGCTTTGTGCACAAGCGTTCAGAAATCGAATGACACGCATGCATGCTGTTCAGGTGATGATTTCGCCGCAAGCATGAACAGAGGCTGCATGCATATTCTACCATGGTCCGTGGAAAGGTTACGGCCGGGAACAGTTTGCTGTATGTACAATCCATCATTTCATTCCGACTTAACAAAATATTTCATTGAGCCCATGGCGCGGCTCTTGTTACATTACATCAGGACACCAAAAGCAAAAGAAACCAAACAAAAAGGAGAAACCAAACAAAAAGGAGAAACCAGGCCCGGCCTTCCAAGCTCGAACGGCCGGGAAAAGGAAGAATCGTGTCACGAAGGGGGTATTCTCCAACGGGAGCACAACACCAATTTACCTTCAGAATGTTAGGGATCAGCTTATCTTGACACAAAAACACTCCTTTTTTTTCTTCCCCGTAAACCGGGGCCTCGCAGATGGTTAGATTCAAAACTGTGCAAATATTCCTGTTCATTCATGGTAAAGAGAGCATGTATTAGTCATACTTTTGTCTGCTTGTTTGAAATCAAACAAAATGATCTTGACATGCTTCAGCAGAACATACCTAATCTTACAATCAGAAAGCATCTCCTCGAGTATGTGCACGTTGAAGACGGTAGGAATTGGGGCGTCAATAGCAGCAAATTTTCCAGACATCATTTGAGAAAACAATGCGTATGCAGACTCCAGACACATGGCAAAAAGCAAGGATAGCTCGGGAGTCAGTCACCTGTTAGCTACCAAAACATTCCAACTGATGGAACCTTGGGAGAAATGAACTTCGGTCAGTCCGTCATCAGAAGGTGCGCCCTGCCACTCAGGTAACGAGGAACGTCTGTCTGCACTCTGCAGTGAACGCCACATGGGGGGTTATGATGAGTAGAAGGAATGCTTTCACATGGAATTCAGAGCATCAGTCGGAGCAACGAGGCTTGAAGCCTTAAACAATACTACTCCTACTTGGATGCTGCTAGCAGTATATATATATATATATATATATATATATATATATATATATATATATATATATATATATATGGCCTGTTTGGTTGAGCTGTGGCTGTGGGAAAAAACTGATGTGGGCTGTGAGAAAGCTGCTGTGGGCTGTGAGAAAGCTGCTGTGGGCTGTGAGCTGTAGAAAAACTGAAAGCTGTTTAGTTAAACAAGTATAAAATATACATTCTATTTTTATCTCTCTTAAAACAACTATGGAAGAGCTTTTTATTCCACCCATTTCAAAAAGCAGAAAGCCGGTCAAACCAGCTTACAAAAATGTACTACGGAAAAGCAGCTACTTCTGAAAAAGTCACAGCCCACAGCAGCACTTTTGGTTAGGCTTTTGGCTTTTGGGGCCAAAAGCCAAAGCCAAAGCCAAAAGCCCAACCAAACAGCCCCATAGAATACAAACCTTGACTGGCTCCATCCTCCTTCGAGACGCACAATCAGTAGAAATTTATGTCCATGTAACTGCGTGGATAAGTCGGGTATGGTAGCTCGTCCAGCCCCAGGAGGGAGGCAGAACGAGTAATGCCGCCAAACTGAGCTTGGCTCGGAATCTGAACCTCTGCTGTGAAAATGCTGTACACAGGTCTGTGATCCGAGAACCGAGACTCCCGCGCACGTAACATAATTGGGTTAGACCTCGTCCGTACCATAGAATCCGGTCACACCTTCAGAAAGCAATACATATCAGGAGGTGAGTGGTGAGTGCTTGCAGAAGAGAGGTGCTTGGTCACAGTAAACATATACTTTTTCAGGCAAGTGATCAAAGGTGAATATTATGACAATAAGTTCAGTTTTTTGGGGGAATTTTACCATGCCGGTGTCCTTCGCTTCTCATTTGGATGCATGTCATCACCAGCGTATCTATCACTATCAGAGTTGTATGAACCCTAGGCTGATTTTGCAAACAGTACCGATACTAGTTACTGCTGCAGTAGCAGTGCTGCCTGCGAGTACTTGAACGCCGGCAGTTTTGTATCAGGCCTTGGTCAACTTATGAGCCGGCTTAAAGACAAAATCTACAGTGTTTTTCTCTCACAACAAAACAGCCGCAACCGGTTTATTCACTGGCTTATATATCAGCCGAACACTCCCTCAGCTACTACAGCTAGTCTAATAAGACGCCTCCAAGTCAGCAGTCAGTACCATACGAAGGCAAGGAATAGGCAGCGGGCCATACTGTAGGGATGTTTGGGTCCTTGCACCAAAGTTTATTTCAGGCAGGGGCGGAGCCAGAAATCTGACATAGAGGGGGCGACACAAATAACTAGAGGGAGCCAAGGCCTATGTAAGTGCTAATAATGTCCATGTATTTAAGTACTTAATAGGGAATTAGCAGGCTGTTAGGGGAGGCCAGGCCCCCCCCCCCAGCCCCCCCTCCCTCCGCCCCTGATTTCAGGTCACATCAATTGTTTAGATGTCAATTAAAAGAACTAGACATGAGCTAATTATAAAACTAATTGCATAAGCTGTGACTAATCCGCGAGACGAATCTATTAATCCTAATTATGTTTACTGTATCATCACATGGGCAAATCATAGACTAATTAGGCTTAATAGATTCGTCTCGCGAATTAGTCTTCATTTATGTAATTAGTCTATATTTAATACTTCTAATTAGTATTCAAACATCTGATGTGACAGGGACTAAAGTTTAGTCAGGGGGTGTTTGGTTTCACCTCCTAACCTAAAGTTTAGTCCCTGTCACATCGAATGTTTGATACTAATTAGGAGTATTAAACATAGACTAATTACAAAACTAATTCCATAAATGGAGGCTAATTTGCGAGACAAATCTATTAAACCTAATTAGTCCATGATTTGACAATATGGTGCTACAGTAAACATATGCTAATGATGGATTAATTGGGCTTAATAGATTCGTCTCGCGAATTAGCCTTCATCTGTGTAATTAATTTTATAATTAGCTCATGTTTAGTTCTCCTAATTAGCATTCGAACATTTGATATGACAATTACTAAACTTTAGCCCGTGGATCAAACACCGTGCGTGCAGAGGGCTTGGGATTATAGCGTCACGTAGGAGTACGTACGTACAGTACATAAAGCGACGAGACAGTGCCACAAATTCAGAGTTTAGCGTAAGCTAAGCTGGTTTTTGCTGCTGCCAGTGCCAAGCTTGGCATCGCTGGAGCTGGAGCCTGGACGGCCGGGAGACTGGGAGGAAATTTAGCCAAAAGGAAACACAACGTGTCGGGTCATCGTGTCGGAGTCGGACGGACGTACCTGCGCGGCTGTTTTGTTGTGAGAGAAAAACACTGTAGATTTTGTCTTTAAGCCGGCTCATAAGTTGACCAAGGCCTGATACAAAACTGCCGGCGTTCAAGTACTCGCAGGCAGCACTGCTACTGCAGCAGTAACTAGTATCGGTACTGTTTGCAAAATCAGCCTAGGGTTCATACAACTCTGATAGTGATAGATACGCTGGTGATGACATGCATCCAAATGAGAAGCGAAGGACACCGGCATGGTAAAATTCCCCCCAAAAAAACTGAACTTATTGTCATAATATTCACCTTTGATCACTTGCCTGAAAAAAGTATATGTTTACTGTGACCAAGCACCTCTCTTCTGCAAGCACTCACCACTCACCTCCTGATATGTATTGCTTTCTGAAGGTGTGACCGGATTCTATGGTACGGACGAGGTCTAACCCAATTATGTTACGTGCGCGGGGAGTCTCGGTTCTCGGATCACAGACCTGTGTACAGCATTTTCACAGCAGAGGTTCAGATTCCGAGCCAAGCTCAGTTTGGCGGCATTACTCGTTCTGCCTCCCTCCTGGGGCTGGACGAGCTACCATACCCGACTTATCCACGCAGTTACATGGACATAAATTTCTACTGATTGTGCGTCTCGAAGGAGGATGGAGCCAGTCAAGGTTTGTATTCTATGGGGCTGTTTGGTTGGGCTTTTGGCTTTGGCTTTGGCTTTTGGCCCCAAAAGCCAAAAGCCTAACCAAAAGTGCTGCTGTGGGCTGTGACTTTTTCAGAAGTAGCTGCTTTTCCGTAGTACATTTTTGTAAGCTGGTTTGACCGGCTTTCTGCTTTTGAAATGGGTGGAATAAAAAGCTCTTCCATAGTTGTTTTAAGAGAGATAAAAATAGAATGTATATTTTATACTTGTTTAACTAAACAGCTTTCAGTTTTTCTACAGCTCACAGCCCACAGCAGCTTTCTCACAGCCCACAGCAGCTTTCTCACAGCCCACATCAGTTTTTTCCCACAGCCACAGCTCAACCAAACAGGCCATATATATATATATATATATATATATATATATATATATATATATATATATATATATATATACTGCTATAATCCCAAGCCCTCTGCACGCACGGTGTTTGATCCACGGGCTAAAGTTTAGTAATTGTCATATCAAATGTTCGAATGCTAATTAGGAGAACTAAACATGAGCTAATTATAAAATTAATTACACAGATGAAGGCTAATTCGCGAGACGAATCTATTAAGCCCAATTAATCCATCATTAGCATATGTTTACTGTAGCACCATATTGTCAAATCATGGACTAATTAGGTTTAATAGATTTGTCTCGCAAATTAGCCTCCATTTATGGAATTAGTTTTGTAATTAGTCTATGTTTAATACTCCTAATTAGTATCAAACATTCGATGTGACAGGGACTAAACTTTAGGTTAGGAGGTGAAACCAAACACCCCCTGACTAAACTTTAGTCCCTGTCACATCAGATGTTTGAATACTAATTAGAAGTATTAAATATAGACTAATTACATAAATGAAGACTAATTCGCGAGACGAATCTATTAAGCCTAATTAGTCTATGATTTGCCCATGTGATGATACAGTAAACATAATTAGGATTAATAGATTCGTCTCGCGGATTAGTCACAGCTTATGCAATTAGTTTTATAATTAGCTCATGTCTAGTTCTTTTAATTGACATCTAAACAATTGATGTGACCTGAAATCAGGGTT
>JAHUYU010003340.1:0-15826 GCA_030439765.1 Tripidium arundinaceum | reverse complement strand
GTTGGGAGACATGGAGAGCCGGCACTCCCAGGTTGAGGCCTGCGGCAGACTAGACCAGACCCCGTGGGGAGGGAGTCCCGGCTGATCGTGGATGTGCGGCGGAGCGTGGCAAAGGTAGAGGCCGTGGCGGCTGGACTAGAGCGCCGCGGGGAGGTTTGTGGAAGGAGAAAAAGAATAAGGACGAGGACAGTTCGGGTTCTCGCAAAAGATCTTCTAGGGATGATGATCGTGTTGAGCAGACTCATGATAAGGAGCTGGATGATACTGCTACCAGCAATACCAGTCCTCCGAAGGCGGGGAAGGAGGCGAAAAGCAGTGAGGGGTCCAAGGCGAAGAAGCAGCTAAGTATGGAGATCGTTCCGAAGGACGGGGAGAACGAGGGGGTCCCCCCTCCTCCTCCTATCTATATGTCTCACCTCGGGACAAGAAGAGGCCGAAGAAATTTGGTGCGCAAGGAGAGGAAGGAAGCACGAGCAAACTGTTGGCGGGCTCCGAGCAGGAGTGCCGCCGGACCAATGAGTTGTTTGAGCTGGAACTCTTGCGGTTTGGACAGTGAAAGAGCTTCGTGACGTTGCGAGACGAGTTGCGCCGACCGTGCTTCGTGTTCTTCAAACCCAGGTACACAAAGTAAGGGTAGAAAATTTAAAGTGTACTCTTAGTTTTGATTATTCTTTTGCTATTAGTAGTGCGGGTCGCACCGGTGACCTGGGTATTTTTTGGAACAATAATACAAGAGTGAAGAATTTACCGTATTATCAGTACCACATTGATGCAATTATTACAGAGAACGGAAAAAATGCATGGCGACTTACTTGTGTTTATGGTGAAGCGCAGGTGGGGGAGAGGCACAAGACATGGGCATGATTAAGTCAATTATGACAATCTGTCAATTGCTGTGGATGTGTATTGGGGAGTTCAATGAAGTACTCCACAAGGAGGAACATGTCGGCATCCAGGAGCGGAGCCTAGCCCAGATAGCTGGCTTCCGCGAGATGGTGGACGTGTGTGGCCTCCAAGATTTGGGCTTTGTTGGCCGGAGTTGGACCTTTGAGAAGAAGGTGGTGGGGGGATCATGGTGTCGGGTTCGACTCAACTGAGAATAGGCGACAGCGGAGTGGTGCTCTAGGTTCCCTTGGGCAGAGATGCAACACCTTACCTCTGCTGCATCGGATCATGGGACAATCCTGCTGAGATGGCGCCAACCGTAGGAGCAAGGAAAAAGGAGGAAAGCAAAATCTTTTAAATATGAGGTAACGTGGGAGAGACATGAGGAGTTTGCTGCTATGTTTGCTAACTCGTGGCAGTAGTGTGGGAAAGTGGGGACGCTGAAGGAGATGGTGGAGAAACTGACGGCGGTGGCCGGTAAGCTCGGATCTTGGGGTGTTGATTCCTTTGACCATGTGGGGAAGGAATTGAAACGCCTGAAAGCTGAGCTGGAGGAACTCAGGTCTGACCCTTCGAGGGCTGGCCCGACGTATATCGAATCGAAGATCGTGGAGAAGATTATGGAGCTAAATTTTAGAGAGGAGATTATGTGGTGACAGCGGTCGAGAATTACTTGGCTCTCAGAAGGTGATAAAAATACCCATTTCTTTCACTTGCGGGCTAGCCAAAGGAGGAAAAGGAATTTGATTTCTAAATCGAAGAAACCTGACATGCAGGTGATGGAAAATGAAGGGGAGATGGCAGACCTCACTTTGGGGTTTTATAAAGACCTCTATCAATCGGAGGGTACCGAGGATATGGAGAGCCTCCTTGGAACGGTGCCAAGGAAAGTTTCAGAGGAGATGAATGCTATTTTAGAAGCCCCATTGACAAAGGAGGAGGTCAGGGCGGCTTTGTTTCAAATGTTCCCTACAAAGGCACTTGGCCCTAATGGCTATCCAGCTCATTTTTTCCAGAGGCACTGAGATTTATGTGGGGATGAAGTTTGTGAGGTTGTCTTTCATGAGTTGAAGGGGGAGGACGACCCTTTGGTGATTAACAATACTTGTGTAGTATTAATTCCGAAGGTGGAGAAACCGGAAGAATTGGGGCAGCTTGTGCAATGTGATTTATAAGATAGCCTCAAAAACCGTGGCTAACAGATTGCGGATTTGTCTACCGAAAATTATTTCGGAGGAGCAGTCGGCGTTTGTGCCGGGAAGGCTTATTACGGACAACATCTTGTCGGCCTATGAATGTCTTCATTTAATGAAGAGGAAGAGGGCGCGGGATAGCAGGTGTTGTGCGGTTAAATTGGATATGAAGAAGGCATATGATCGGGTGGAGTGGAATTATCTCCACAGTGTTATGTTGAAGTTGGGTTTCAGCAGTACATGGGTGAACATGGTTATGAGGTTGGTGACATCGGTCTCTTTTTCGGTGTTGTTCAATGGTGAAAAGACTGAAAAGTTTTAGGCCAACCCGGGGGATTCGACAACGAGATCCAATCTCTCCCTATCTTTTCTTGCTGACAGCAGAGGGCCTTTCGTGCCTGTTAAAAACAAGAATTCAGTCATCGAACCTAAGTGGCATTAAGGTGGCTCTGTCGGCTTCGATGGCGAGTCACCTACTGTTTGCTGATGACAGCCTGCTGTTTTTCAAAGCGAGCAGGGAGAATGCAGAGGAGGTGAGGGACGCCCTTCACCTGTATTGCCGAGCTTCGAGGCAAATGGTAAATATGGAGAAATCATCTATCCACTTCGCAAAGGGTGTAGTTCCCATGTGAGGGAGGAGATTAAGGCTTTGCTGGACATACACATTGAAGCACTTAGCAGGAAGTATTTGGGTATGCCAACGGATGTGAGCAGTTTAGCAAATGGGGCCTTCAAGTATCTAAAAGACAGAATTTGGGGCAGAGTTCAAGGTTGGATGGAGCAATGCCTATCGGCAAGAGGAAAGGAAGTACTTATTAAGTCAGTGGCGCTGGCTATTCTAACCTATTCTATGTCTTGTTTCAAATTACCAAGAGGCCTTCGTCAGCATGTGGACAGCTTGTTATGCAGTTTTTGGTGGGGGAGTAAAGAGGGGAAGCGTCGTACATGCTGGGTTGCTTGGGAAGATATGACTATGCCGAAGTATATGGGCGGCCTGGGCTTTCGAGATATGGAGTTGTTTAATTTGGCTCTTCTCGCTCGCCAGGCATGGCGAATCTTGCAGGACCTAGGGGCACTAAGTTCTTGGATTCTCAAAGCAGTCTACTTCGCGGAATGTGATTTTTGGAAGTGACAGTTGGCCCAAACCCCTTGCGAACTTGGAGATCAATAGTTGAGGGAAGGGATACCCTAGTTCAGGGTTTGATCAGGAGAATTGGCATAGGGGAGAACACGGATATTTGGGCGACGAATTGGTTGTTGAGAGATGGCCTAATGAGGCTGGTGTGCTGTATCAAGGATGACCCCCCTCAGAGGGTTAGCGAGCTAATAGATCAGACTCTTCGGAGGTGGGACAGGCAAATGGTGACCGAATTCTTCATACCGATGGATGCCGAGACTATTTTGAGTATCCCACTCTGCACGTCGGCACACGAGGATTTTTGGGCATGGCAGTATGAGAAATCGGGGATGTTCTCAGTTAAGTCAGCTTATAGAATGCTGGTGCACACGAGGGAAACAAGGACGAACTGGTTAGAACATACAGCGCGCAGGTCGAATACATGGGAAGAGGAGGAGTGGGCGGCTTTGTGGAAGGTCCAGGTGCCGTCGAAGGTGAGGGGTTTTCTATGGTGGCTGGCGCGCCAATCTATCCCTACGCAAGATGTCCATTATCACGGAAATATGGCGGAGAACAGTCGTTGCAGTGTCTGCGGCAATTTGGATTCCTGGAAGCATTCCCTTTTGGAGTGTCATGTGGCGAAGGCTGTGTGGGCTTTGGAGAAAGAAGAGATCACCGAAGCCCTATGCATGATCAATGAAGATGCGACGAAAGCCTGGTTATCGACAGTGTGGAAGACCATGTCTCATGATGCGATTACTCGGGTCGTGGTTCGACTATGGGCGATTTGGCATGCGAGGCGAATGGTGATCCACGAGAATGTATTCCAGAGTCCATTGTCCACGCATTGCTTTGTGGAGAGGTATCTGGAAGAGCTTGCAATGACCAAGCCGATTCAGAGGTGCAGTGGGGGCGGCCAACCAGCAGCGTCGCCGAGATGGTTACCCCCTCCGCCGGGTCTTGCAAAGGTGAATGTAGATGCAGCTTTGGCAAAGAATTCCGATCATTTTGTCGCTGTAGCAGTGGCGAGGGATGAGGAATGCTAGTTCGTGCCTTCCTGTTAGGTGCTTCTTGTTGTTGTACTTGCAGAAAAATTTCCTATGTATGTTCCCCTCTTGCAACTGTTCACCCTCAGAAGCATGGAGAATGTTCTAGCACGTAACAAATCCTTTGGCCTCTTGTGAGAAGAAATGACAAAGCCATACAAAATTTTGTGCTCGAAAGATCCGTAGATGGTCAGGAGAATATTAAAATCATCATAAAACCTTATCTTCTGAGCTTGGGGGGCAAAGCTAAAACTCCTGTGAGAAAGCAAAAAGATGTCATTGTTGCTGTCCAGAGCAGTAAACAAAAAAAAAGTAAGGCCGATCTCTCAAATCAATCTAATTAAGGTGGATCAAAGACCTCACGCACCTACAAATTAAGATATCTAGAGATTGGAATTTGGAAGATAAATAAAGTCATGAATTCCAATATGGAGTTGCAATTACAAACAATTTTTTACCAATTTTTGAACAAGTATACCACACAAAGGGTTGATTCGACAAATCGGCCCATAAAAAAAGAAGTTTGGTCTGAGTTGTTGCTCCTATAGAGGTCATCAAGACAATATCTCTTATAATTAGTTTAATGAAAGTCCGATTGAAGAGAACAAAAAGGCAATTGTTATTGGAAATCAAGCTCAATCCACTTAGCAAAAAGTGGAGCAAAGTGTTTCTACAAATAAACATAAAGCCGAGAACAGCAAGCCAGAGTCGAAATACTTCCAACCAAGAGGTTTAACCAAGACCCAAGGAGGTAAGTTTCAGTGCGCTCCTTATAAAAAAATAGCATTCATCTCCTCTGAAACTTTCCTTGGCACCGTTCCAAGGAGGCTCTCCATATCCTCGGTACCCTCCGATTGATAGAGGTCTTTATAAAACCCCAAAGTGAGGTCTGCCATCTCCCCTTCATTTTCCATCACCTGCATGTCAGGTTTCTTCGATTTAGAAATCAAATTCCTTTTCCTCCTTTGGCTAGCCCGCAAGTGAAAGAAATGGGTATTTTTATCACCTTCTGAGAGCCAAGTAATTCTCGACCGCTGTCACCACATAATCTCCTCTCTAAAATTTAGCTCCATAATCTTCTCCACGATCTTCGATTCGATATACGTCGGGCCAGCCCTCGAAGGGTCAGACCTGAGTTCCTCCAGCTCAGCTTTCAGGCGTTTCAATTCCTTCCCCACATGGTCAAAGGAATCAACACCCCAAGATCCGAGCTTACCGGCCACCGCCGTCAGTTTCTCCACCATCTCCTTCAGCGTCCCCACTTTCCCACACTACTGCCACGAGTTAGCAAACATAGCAGCAAACTCCTCATGTCTCTCCCACGTTACCTCATATTTAAAAGATTTTGCTTTCCTCCTTTTTCCTTGCTCCTACGGTTGGCGCCATCTCAGCAGGATTGTCCCATGATCCGATGCAGCAGAGGTAAGGTGTTGCATCTCTGCCCAAGGGAACCTAGAGCACCACTCCGCTGTCGCCTATTCTCAGTTGAGTCGAACCCGACACCATGATCCCCCCACCACCTTCTTCTCAAAGGTCCAACTCCGGCCAACAAAGCCCAAATCTTGGAGGCCACACACGTCCACCATCTCGCGGAAGCCAGCTATCTGGGCTAGGCTCCGCTCCTGGATGCCGACATGTTCCTCCTTGTGGAGTACTTCATTGAACTCCCCAATACACATCCACAGCAATTGACAGATTGTCATAATTGACTTAATCATGCCCATGTCTTGTGCCTCTCCCCCACCTGCGCTTCACCATAAACACAAGTAAGTCGCCATGCATTTTTTCCGTTCTCTGTAATAATTGCATCAATGTGGTACTGATAATACGGTAAATTCTTCACTCTTGTATTATTGTTCCAAAAAATACCCAGGTCACCGGTGCGACCCGCACTACTAATAGCAAAAGAATAATCAAAACTAAGAGTACACTTTAAATTTTCTACCCTTACTTTGTGTACCTGGGTTTGAAGAACACGAAGCACGGTCGGCGCAACTCGTCTCGCAACGTCACGAAGCTCTTTCACTGTCCAAACCGCAAGAGTTCCAGCTCAAACAACTCATTGGTCCGGCGGCACTCCTGCTCGGAGCCCGCCAACAGTTTGCTCGTGCTTCCTTCCTCTCCTTGCGCACCAAATTTCTTCGGCCTCTTCTTGTCCCGAGGTGAGACATATAGATAGGAGGAGGAGGGGGGACCCCCTCGTTCTCCCCGTCCTTCGGAACGATCTCCATACTTAGCTGCTTCTTCGCCTTGGACCCCTCACTGCTTTTCGCCTCCTTCCCCGCCTTCGGAGGACTGGTATTGCTGGTAGCAGTATCATCCAGCTCCTTATCATGAGTCTGCTCAACACGATCATCATCCCTAGAAGATCTTTTGCGAGAACCCGAACTGTCCTCGTCCTTATTCTTTTTCTCCTTCCACAAACCTCCCCGCGGCGCTCTAGTCCAGCCGCCACGGCCTCTACCTTTGCCACGCTCCGCCGCACATCCACGATCAGCCGGGACTCCCTCCCCACGGGGTCTGGTCTAGTCTGCCGCAGGCCTCAACCTGGGAGTGCCGGCTCTCCATGTCTCCCAATCCGCCAACATCCACTCCCCGTACTGGAGATCTTCTTCAGCAAATTCACCAGAGCCACATTCCAAGAACACATGCCCCATCAGCCCGCAATGGGCACAAAACCTGAGCTCATATATCCCAGTTGGGCCGAAGATGCCAGATCAGCTGGGCCCAGAAATGGGCTGATGCAGACGACACAAAGGCGAGCCGGCCGGGGCATGTCGATGAGCTCCCCAATCCGATTCCGATGCTGTGCTGCCGCGCCACCGCATCCCTCCCGTCTCCGTCTCCTCCCTCGCATGCCGCCGACCCCCACGCGCGCCTCAGGGCGGCGGCAGCGCGCTCCGACCTACCAGGCGCGCTCGCCGCCTTCGCCTCCATGTCATCCCCCTCCTCCGCGGCCCACGCGGCCGCGCGCCCCGTCCTCCGCACCTTCACCGCGCTCCTCAAGCTCTGCGCGGCGCGCGCCGACCTCGCCACGGGCCGCGCCGTCCACGCACAGCTGACCGCGCGGGGGCTCGCCTCCGAGTCCCTCGCCGCCACGGCCCTTGCCAACATGTACTTCAAGTGCCGCCGCCCCGCGGACGCGCGCAGGGTGTTCGACCGCATGCCCGCTAGGGACCGCGTCGCCTGGAACGCGCTCGTGGCCGGGTACGCGCGGAACGGGCTCCCCGCGCCCGCGATGGAGGCGGTCGTCCGGATGCAGGGGGAGGAGGGCGGGGAGCGGCCCGACTCCATCACGCTCGTGTCCGTGCTGCCGGCCTGCGCCGACGCCCGGGCGCTCCGCGCGTGCCGAGAGGTCCACGCATTCGCGCTCCGCGCGGAGCTCGATGAGCTCGTCAATGTCTCCACGGCGATCCTTGACGCCTACTGCAAGTGCGGTGCGGTCGAGGCGGCGAGGGCAGTTTTCGATTGGATGCCGGTCAGGAACTCCGTGTCTTGGAACGCCATGATTGATGGTATGCTGAGAACGGGAACGCCACGGAGGCTCTGGCTTTGTTCTGGAGGATGGTCCAGGAGGGTGTGGATGTGACGGATGCGGCTGTGTTGGCAGCATTGCAAGCGTGTGGGGAGCTTGGATGTCTCGACGAGGCGAGGCGTGTCCATGAGCTACTTGTGAGGGTTGGCTTGAAGTCCAATGTGTCGGTGATGAACGCGCTTATCACCACGTACTCCAAGTGCAAGAGGGCAGACCTTGCTGCCCAGGCGTTCAATGAGCTGGGCATCAAAAAGACATGGATCTCGTGGAATGCCATGATCCTCGGCTTCACGCAGAATGGATGCTCCGAGGATGCGGAGAGGCTCTTTGCTAGGATGCAGTTGGAAAATGTGAAACCAGATTCGTTCACTTTAGTCAGCGTGATTCCTGCAGTCGCGGACATTTCTGACCCGCTGCAGGCAAGATGGATCCATGGGTATTCTATCAGGCACCAACTAGACCAGGATATCTATGTCCTGACGGCCCTTATCGACATGTACTCCAAATGTGGGCGTGTCACCATAGCTAGAAGGCTCTTCGATTCCGCAAGGGACAGGCATGTTATCACCTGGAATGCGATGATCCATGGTTATGGTTCGCATGGTTTTGGCCAGGTTGCAGTTAAGCTATTTGAAGAGATGAAGGGCATTGGCAGTTTGCCCAACGAGACAACATTCCTCTCAGTCCTTGCAGCTTGCAGTCATGCTGGTTTGGTTGATGAAGGGTGGAAATATTTTGCTAGCATGAAGGACTATGGGCTTGAACCTGGAATGGAGCACTATGGTACCTTGGTAGATCTTCTTGGACGAGCTGGGAAGTTAGATGAAGCTTGGTCTTTCATCCAAAACATGCCTATAGAACCTGGCATTAGTGTTTACGGTGCAATGTTAGGTGCTTGCAAGTTGCACAAGAATGTTGAATTGGCTGAAGAATCAGCACAGAGAATCTTTGAGCTGGACCCAGAGGAGGGGGTGTATCATGTCCTCTTGGCAAATATTTATGCAAACGCTTCAATGTGGAAGGATGTTGCGAAGGTGAGGACTGCTATGGAGAAGAAAGGACTCCAGAAGACTCCTGGATGGAGTATTATCCAGCTCAAAAATGAGGTCCATACCTTCTACTCCGGAAGCACAAATCACCAGCACGCAAAGGAAATATATGCAAGGCTGGCTAAGCTCATTGAAGAGATCAAAGCTGTGGGATATGTGCCAGACACTGATTCGATACATGATGTGGAAGATGATATCAAGGCACAGCTGCTTAACACCCACAGTGAGAAGCTTGCCATTGCATATGGGCTCATTCGAACAGCCCCTGGCACGACAATTCAGATAAAGAAGAACCTTCGAGTTTGTAATGACTGTCATAATGCGACCAAGTTAATATCTCTAGTGACAGGACGGGAAATAATCATGAGAGATATTCAACGCTTTCACCATTTTAAGGATGGTAAATGTTCATGTGGAGACTACTGGTAGTGAAATACTGAAGGCAGTCTGAATATCCATTTTTGAGATTATATAGGAGAACTTCACACAGCTGGTATACAAATACAAGTATACTATTGGACTAACAGGTAAAGCTAGCTGTTCTATCTATTTCACACACATCATGCTTTGATTGGAGCATTCTCTATGTTGATTTCATGAGGAGTGTATACCATGTTTTTTTATAGTCAGTGTAGCTACCCTTTTCATTGATGGTTCTTGGTTAAGCTAGTGAACTGTACAGCAGTTCTTATGATCTCTTCACTATTTCAGGGAACCTACTGTAGAGTTACAGATTTCAGTCCATTTGGCTTTGTCCTTGATACATTTTAAAAGTTTTTTTTTTTTACTTCCATACAAAAGTAGTGCACAAGATATTGCTTGTTGAGGACACTGCTTTTCATCTCCATGCCTTGTCTGAAGCTAAATGTACATGATGAGATTGGCACTGGTAACCGAAGAAAATAAGTTTTTTTTCAACTATTGGATGAGGAATGTGTGTTGTGTTTATAATTTCGAAGCTGATAGTTCTGTTGTGGCACTTCAATTTGACAGTAGCATTAACACAATAAATCCAGCAAATAAATATGCATTTTATAAATGTGGTTGTTCTCCATGTATTTGCAGTCACTCCCACAAATCATGAATGCTTCTATGGAGGAGCTGGCTCGATGCCCAGGAATTGGTGAGCGAAGGTACTGCAACGTGCACACATTGGTTATCCCTTTGACAGAAACTGCAGACTCCCTATTTTGAGTTTTTTTTCTTCTACCGAACCCTGTTTCCCTGGTTAATATGTGTGCGTGTATAATTTGTTAACTTGTAGTACCGGATACCCCAGACCGAGAGAAAGCAAAAGGTCAACCTTCATCTACAGATGGCAGGTTGCAAGATGCGGTAGAAAAGCCAGATGCGGCAAAGAAGAAGAAAGGTTCTGATGTAAGGTCGGCCCTTACCGCTGCCTTTGCCAAGTATTCAGAGAAGATCCGCAGCCAGGGCCACGATGCAGCAAACGAGGCCGGTGAAGGTACTAGCAGCTCAACCATGGAAGCTGACAGGGCGAGAGACTAGATTAGCAGTAGGATGTTAACGGTACTAGAGGAATGCTAGTTCGTGCCTTCCTGTTAGGTGCTTCTTGTTGTTGTACTTGCAGAAAAATTTCCTATGTATGTTCCCCTCTTGCAACTGTTCACCCTCAGAAGCATGGAGAATGTTCTAGCACGTAACAAATCCTTTGGCCTCTTGTGAGAAGAAATGACAAAGCCATACAAAATTTTGTGCTCGAAAGATCCGTAGATGGTCAGGAGAATATTAAAATCATCATAAAACCTTATCTTCTGAGCTTGGGGGGCAAAGCTAAAACTCCTGTGAGAAAGCAAAAAGATGTCATTGTTGCTGTCCAGAGCAGTAAACAAAAAAAAAGTAAGGCCGATCTCTCAAATCAATCTAATTAAGGTGGATCAAAGACCTCACGCACCTACAAATTAAGATATCTAGAGATTGGAATTTGGAAGATAAATAAAGTCATGAATTCCAATATGGAGTTGCAATTACAAACAATTTTTACCAATTTTGAACAAGTATACCACACAAAGGGTTGATTCGACAAATCGGCCCATAAAAAAAGAAGTTTGGTCTGAGTTGTTGCTCCTATAGAGGTCATCAAGACAATATCTCTTATAATTAGTTTAATGAAAGTCCGATTGAAGAGAACAAAAAGGCAATTGTTATTGGAAATCAAGCTCAATCCACTTAGCAAAAAGTGGAGCAAAGTGTTTCTACAAATAAACATAAAGCCGAGAACAGCAAGCCAGAGTCGAAATACTTCCAACCAAGAGGTTTAACCAAGACCCAAGGAGGTAAGTTTCAGTGCGCTCCTTATAAAAAAATCTAGCAAGAAGTTTTAAGAGTTGTTTGGAAAACAACCAATATACGCATATAGTACTTAGAATAGCATAGCCGATACATGTATCGCCTATAGACCAAAAACAACACCGATGACATCGACATCGTTGCTACAGTTGTCATGTGTTTTTAAATTCGCATATGCTTCGTTTAAAATAGGAGGGCATATGTTAACAACCAAAATATGATCGTGAGAGTTGAAGATGGGATAAGAAAATCAAAGACAAACAAAAGGATCAAATTTGGGCCAAACACACAAATTTGTCAAAAAACGGACTGGTTTGGAGTTTTGGCCAAGGCAGCAGGCAAAACTGGCCAATGCCGGTTTCTCCAAAAAGAGCAGCCACGCATTATTCGAACTGGCCTAGGCTGGTTTCCAAATCTGGTTTTGTCAGCCCGAGTCCAAATTTCTTATTGGAAACTTCTCCGATCTCATGAAAAACTTGTGGATGTCGTATGGAATATGTTTTCTATTGGGTTAAGACCAACCTCTCTATTTACATGAGAGGACTACGATCGCTCAAGAGATCCATCTATCCAATCGTGAAAAACACATCTAGCTTACTTTTATTTTCTACCTCAAGCTCTTCTAGCTTCATTACTATCCTGTACTTCTCTCGATGAGATTTGCCTGCGTCTAGGTGGACTTGACGATCTTAGGACACCCCTACTGCGCGTCTCCCAGACGGGTCTTCCTAGGAGGTGTTCGTGGTATTTTCAGGCAAGAACGAGGATCAAATCGGCCTCGTCGACATGCTAGCCGGCCTCGTTATTTAGACCTCCCTCCGCTACGTATTTAGGCCGTATGCAACCTCGGACGATCTAACCCCTACCGGTGCACTGACCAAAACAATGTCAACAGGGATATTTATATCAATCTAGAATTTGGAACAATTTTCTTCCGAAGGTGGAAGTTTTTCTCCTAGACTAGAACAATGTTTAAATACATGCTGAGAGAGAATATATCTGGAAAAGTTAAAACACCTTATAATTTGGAATGGATGGACTATAATAACAAAACGTTCCATCTTCAAAAAAAAAAGTCCTTGCATAAAACACATCCAAATATACTCGTTCTTTTAAGGTTTGGTGCAATTGGAACTTGATTTCTGTACTCGTTTTTTTTTAAAGAATAGTACATGTGGTTATATGAGCCAATTTGCTTTCACGGAGGCTCTCTACATGTGGTTACATGAGCAAATTTGCTTTCACGGAGGCTCTCTACGCTTGTACTAGACGTCACACTCACACGGTCACACCCAACGGGCATCTCCGTTTAGTCAGAGCCGCCGGCGATTGCCACCCCAATGAGCGGCTATCTAAACCAGCGGCTTGTTCGCTGAAACTTATTTTGGCTGATTTTGACTGATTTAATAGTATTTTGTGAGAAAGAATAAGTTGAAATAAGCTCAAGCAAAGCAGACCCCTTCGAGGAGCTTCGAAAGAAAAAAAAGAAAAAAAAGAAAAAAAAAAGAAGAAGAGAAAGAGATCACTTCAAAACCAGGCGCAGGCGGCCATCGCGCGCGAAGCGAAAACCATTCGCGCTCAAGACGCGGCGGCGCTCTCCCGTCTCTTCTCTTGGACCCTCCCTTCCGTTTCCCGCCCTCGCTCCACCTGGACTAGGGTTCCATGGATCCCGCCACGGCCGCGGCCTCCGCCGACGGGGGCGCATTCCTGGAGTTCGTCGACTATGCCATCTCCATGCTCTCCTCGTCCGCCGGCGACGGCGACGGCTACGAGTCTCCGGGGGACGGGCCGGCGCCAGCGCGGCCGCCCTGGGGTGGGCGGTGGCGCAGCTGCTCAAGTCCTGCTGCGCCTATTCCAGCGGAGTCACCGCCGCCATCCTTCTCTCCGACCTCTTCCAGGTTAGGTTGATTTAGACTCGCTGCGTGGTAGTAATTGGGTTGATTTTTTTTTCTTCTACCGAGTCCATGCTACACGCCTCAATATGCATACATTTCCCGATTTCCGTAAGCTGATGCGGGCATTTGTTTATGCTTTGTGCTCGGCTCGAATTTGAAGCAAATGTCAATGCCACGAAGGAGTTTTAAGCTAGGATTAAATCTTGGCTTCTCTTGTTAGTCTTGGACAGAACAGCGAAAATCCCTGACCTCGAAGAGGAAGGTCGAGCTGGCCAAACTTATAAACACGAAGAATAAGAGGAGGAGGCTTCCAAATACTGTTACAATCGATTCTATCCATGAGAAGAACTTTCTTTCTCCCAATAGTGTCCTTGAAGCTGTTGTCATTGACGTGTTTGTCCTTCCTGGTATGCTTGTACACTTACACTATACTTCTATGCTATGAACAAGCTATATTGTCAGTAACTTTCCTGGTTAGTTGAACAATGCGGCATCGTAGGGTTCTCTCTGTTAAAACATATGACTGCCACGCGTAATTTCTGAATTTCTATTCATTGGTGTAGCAATACATCGAATAGAATTAATGGTCAAACCTGCTTACAGTTTTAGCTCAATTTTTGATACATGACTATCAACTTGCATTTCTCCACAGCATCCTTAGTCATGTGTCATTCTTCTCTAGGTACAAACATATACATGCTTACCTTGGGAGACATGTGGAGCGCATCCACAATCGACCTATATTTACACCGAAGGTAGAGCTGACTACATATTGCTTAGTTTATATTTGTTTAACTGATATATGCCAGTAAAGAATGCGTCAGCAAATTTGGATGGAAACCTGTGTATGCAAGGAATTCTGCAATGCTAACTATGGTTATTAGAAATCATTGTTGAACTTTGAACACTCTGAATCAGTCATTGCCCTGAAATGTGTATAATATGTAAATTTTCTAGTTGTAGGATAGCTCAGATCTTTCTGATTTACAAAAGTTAGACTATTGATCCATCACCCAAATAGTGCGTGCTATCCCCCCCCCCCTCTCCCCATGCTCAATCAGTAAGCTAGCACTGTCAGTAATTTATCTTTCGGAGTGCAGTTCATCAATATGCATACATTTCCCGATTTCCGTAAGCTGATGCGGGCATTTGTTTATGCTTTGTGCTCGGCTCGAATTTGAAGCAAATGTCAATGCCACGAAGGAGTTTAAGCTAGGATTAAATCTTGGCTTCTCTTGTTAGTCTTGGACAGAACAGCGAAAATCCCTGACCTCGAAGAGGAAGGTCGAGCTGGCCAAACTTATAAACACGAAGAATAAGAGGAGGAGGCTTCCAAATACTGTTACAATCGATTCTATCCATGAGAAGAACTTTCTTTCTCCCAATAGTGTCCTTGAAGCTGTTGTCATTGACGTGTTTGTCCTTCCTGGTATGCTTGTACACTTACACTATACTTCTATGCTATGAACAAGCTATATTGTCAGTAACTTTCCTGGTTAGTTGAACAATGCGGCATCGTAGGGTTCTCTCTGTTAAAACCATATGACTGCCACGCGTAATTTCTGAATTTCTATTCATTGGTGTAGCAATACATCGAATAGAATTAATGGTCAAACCTGCTTACAGTTTTAGCTCAATTTTTGATACATGACTATCAACTTGCATTTCTCCACAGCATCCTTAGTCATGTGTCATTCTTCTCTAGGTACAAACATATACATGCTTACCTTGGGAGACATGTGGAGCGCATCCACAATCGACCTATATTTACACCGAAGGTAGAGCTGACTACATATTGCTTAGTTTATATTTGTTTAACTGATATATGCCAGTAAAGTCTGCTCTCCCCATAAAACTAACTTCATCTTTGCATCATCATTGTCTTCAAGAATGATCTGCATTCTTTCTGTACATCTAAATGGTTCCAACGACTCAATCTTTTCAATCCTGCAAAAGAGAAAAAAAAAAGGTGAAGTGTTTTGAAACTCTGCGACAAAGTAGTAGACTAGTAAGTAGTAAACCCTCGATTCCCACATGTTTATCAGCAAACCATAGTGACCATGTCACCATACATTTTACCAGACAAATATTTAAAAAAAACAAAAGAAAATGATTGTGTCCAGATTTTGCAAATCTGAGAGCACAGAAAAATGAAGAAACTAATTGCAAATTTTGTAGAAACAAAAACTTAAACTGAGAATATTATATTATGCTCGTAATTAAAACAACCCATAAATATCACTTTACCTGGCATAAAATGAGTATGGAACATTGTTTCTACTTTCCTCTAGAGTCATAGAAGAGAATGAATAGGTGCAAAACTGTGCAGCAAGTAACAAGGCATCTTCATCTTGGTCCTGCATAAATAAAACGTGTGAACTAAAAAACAAATTTTACTGAGCAGCAGTTTGCCCAACTTAATCTCTAATAGCTAAAGCTGAAATTATTTGGCTAGAAGCACATACAGTATTTTTTTCTAAGCAAAAACAAACGAGTACAATATTGCAAGCCTGAATTCATGTAAGAACCAAGGGTTTTACAATTTGCAGCGATATTAAAAATAGACATAAAATGATTTTGACATTTTTATCAAAATATTTAAGTTCCTAGCCAATTATCGTGGCATGAAAAGTCATTATGACTTTGTGCCAACTGAATGTGCAACTTACACAAAGGAACTTTACCTAAGAAGTAATAAATTGCAAGTAAATTATGTGCTCTGAGCAGTGCTGCCTCATACACATAAATACAATGAACCATTACCTCATCCAATAATATCACCATGTATTCTGTTGT
>JAHUYU010001779.1:0-12641 GCA_030439765.1 Tripidium arundinaceum | reverse complement strand
ATAAAGGCCCAAATTGTGTATTGTTGTATTGGAAGACTATGGAAACAATCTAGTTCAACCAAAAGACAACAATGCAAATGGAATCAATGAAATGGCTTCTATGTTGTGGGATATCATAAGCATCATGTGAAAGCAAGCATGTTTGGCAAATGGCAAATGAGACTGGAGTTGTTGATTTTGGATTGGTCTCTATAATGGCTTACTTTGCATGAACAAAAAGAGTTGGATAGTGAACTAGCTTTGATCAAGGATTGCAGAATGAATCAAGAGTGCATAAGTGAGGAAATGTCAAGCAAAGGTCAAATGACAAAGGAGACAATGTATAATGGATATAAGACGGTCTCTACATTGATTTGCTTGTATGGATAAATATTTGGAAAATCACTATGCATTGGTTTGATCAAGCTAGAAGTATGAAGATAGACATTGAGATGTATATTAAAGGTGTCAAACCAAAATAAAGAGGATATAAGGAATTGTGAATTGGCTTGACCATATTGATGTTGATTCATATATGTCTCTATGTGAATCAAGCTAAAGCTTGATTGATCTCAACATTCATATCTAGAAGATATTCAAGCAAAGATCACAATATTGAAGAAATGGTTTTTCAATGGATGCTTAATATGATGTGACTTGAGTATGGCTCGATAGGGTGAAGATAGCAAGGAAAGGGCTTCGAGGGACTAAGCAAAGGTGAAAGGACCGAGGTACCATGGCTAAGGTGAAGAAGAGAGTACTTGCATTGAGTCGAGGAACTAATCGAGCTATGAGGAGTCATATTATGTTGAGGGTCAAATCATTAGTGGAAGCGACTTGAAGCCATGGATTGAACTCACATGTGTTGAAATGGTTCAAGTCACATGCTTAAGGTGTGTTTGCTCAAGAGATGAGACAAAGATGATTGCAACCCCTCATGAAGTGATATTGAGAAGAAATGGCATATGAAGACATTGAAGACTCAAGTGATTGAAATGGTTATATTCTCTTGATCTTGAGTATAGGTATGTCGTACTATCAAGGGGGATGCAATACGAATCATAGACAAGTTTCAAGTGCTCAAACTAACTAAACCCAAGTGCTAACATGAGAGAAACACATTAGCACAACACTTGAACTTATTGATCTTGGAGCTTGTTCTCTACTGGGTTAGATAGCCCTCGAAACAAGCTTTCCGGAAAGTCCAAGATCACTAAAAACGGAGTTAAGAGTAAAAAGTTATGGCGTTTTTCGTGAGGTGACCTGCGTCGCGGCAGTGCCGCGTGTAGGTGCGGCAGTGCCGCACCTGTACAGGTCATAACGGCTAGTTTTCAACTTCTAACGGCTAGTTTTTGTGGGGTGGCTATATATACTCATCCCACGCGCTCCTGGTGATGCTGCTGATGACTAGAACACTCCCAACCCATTCCAAGCCATTTGTGAGCTCTCTCTAACCCCTCTCTTTGTGAGAGTGAGTGATTAGTGATTGATTAAGTGTTAGAGAGCATTTAGAGCAAGCCAAACCTTGAGCACTTGTCGGGCTTCGTCGTCATTCGTTGCGCATTTGTTCTCTTGGAGGTGAAGCCTCCTAGACGGCTAGGCGTCGCCCGACGAGCTCCCGTGGTTGTGGTGAGCCGCAGAAAAGTTTGTAATCACCCCATTCATCTAGTGGAAACCCCTCATCTCAAGAGTTCACTCTCTTGACTTGAGAACAAGGATAAGGGTTGCAAAACCCAAGCCTTAGTGGCTTCCTCAACAACGTGGACATAGGCAAGCCTTGGTGGCGAGCTGAATCACGAGATAAATCTTGTATCTTCTCTCTTGTGTTGATTTGTATTATTTATGTTCCACTCGATCTACTTGGTTGTGCATGTTTGTGAGTGCAGGTGCTTAGTGGACTTGCTACTGAACATTTCCAAGTTTGGTTGGAGTTTGGTGTCTAGGCGTAGCTGTTGCAGAGCTCTCTGCGTGTAGCGGCAGTGCCGCATGTGGCGCGGCAGTGTCGTTGAGCAGCAGTGCCGCGCGAAGGAGCAGCAATGCCACGCACTCTACTAATCGGATGCAAGTTTTATTTGTTGTTAATTTTCACAAGCGCCTATTCACCCCCCCTCTAGGCGACATCAAGGTCCTTTCAATTGGTATCAGAGCTAGGCTCTCAATTTCAGGCTTAACCGCCTTGAGAGATGATGTCGACAAGTGAGGAGGTATCTCTATAACTTTTACTTTTAGATGGTTCAAATTATGCATCTTGGTCCGCTAGTGTGCTTAGTGTTTTTAGGGACATGGGTCCTCAAATTATAGATGTGAGCATTTCACCTCCTAGTGATGATTTGGACTATCTATCTAGAGAGGAAGTGAAATTCTTACAACTCAATGCTCAAGCTGCTAATGTCTTATTTAGTGCTTTGAGTGAAGATGTATTCGATGCCGTCATATTTGGAGATCATGAACTGCTTGAGGATGCTCATCTCATTTGGACCGCCCTCAAAGAAAGATATGTCAAGTCCAAATGTGATGAGAAGTTGCTCTCATTGGAGGAACCACTTGAGGAGTGCTCAACTTCACCAACAAATGAAGAGCCTCAAGTGATTCTCCCAAAAGGCCCAAGTGATCATGCAACATACACTTCCTCACCAACATATGACTTAATGGAAGGTAATGAAATGGTTGGTGAGAACAATGCTTTTACATGTGGTACTTCTACTTCCTCTAGTTCTTGTGAGACTAACATTTTGAAGGAAGAAGAAGCTTGTGATCGGTGGAGGCCAAATGATGAATCCACCTCACCAAGTAGCTCAACTCTCTATGCCACTTCTCATGTGGGTCTTATGGCAAAGAAAGAGAAGAATGTGGCAAGTGAGAGTGAGAGTGATAGTGAGAGTGAAGATGAAAGTGAGGATGATGAGTTCGATCAACACCTTGCACGGCTAAGCAAGAAAGACAAGTTGATGGTGCTCAAGCTCATAGAGAAAATTAATGAGCAAGAAGAAACACTTCACAAGCAAGAAGACTTTCTCGTTGAAAAGATCAAATACTTGGAGAAGTTGACCAAAAAGGATGAAAAGCTTGAGTACTATCATGCTAGTTTGGTCGAAAGGTAAGAAAACTTTTCAATTGAGCAAATTCGTACTATTAACTCTCTATCTTGTGTTGCTCAATTAGAAGATGAGAATTATATGCTCAAGGACAAAGTGGAAAGGCTCACTAGCAAGAATGAGACTTTGCAAGAAAGTCATGATGGGCTCTTGTGCTCTCATTAGAAGTTTATGGATTCTCATCTCATGCTAGAAATTGCTCATGAGGTTGTGGTAACAACGGTAAAATCATACCAACCTCACACTCACAAGTGCACATGTACACAAGTTTCATCTATTTTATCATGTGTTAACAATTGTTGCTCTCAAGCAAGCCAACCTTCCGTTGAGCATGTGCTTGTAGAAATTTGTGATGATTGTTGGCATTTCTTAACGTCATTACCAAAAATAGAGATATGACCCATCCCAGGCAACGGCGCTAGAAATACTTATTGGTATTTCTTAACATCATCACTATGAATGTAGCATTTCAACCATTCATAGATAATAATGCTAACAAATACACTGATAGTTCAGGCTCTATTCAATCCGCAAGCGCACAGATCTATCATTGTAGCATTTCACCCAGAGTATTCAGGGTATCGTTATTTATATTTTCCCATGGGAAGGCAATAGCTAATCATGGATATTGGATAGCTCAATGTTAATAATATAGCATAATAACCAATTGTTCATCAGGGGTAAGTAAAGCGTTGATAAATTGGAGGATAGTGAAGTTCACACAGGCATATATGAGCATCTCTATCAGAGGTAAAGGAAGACAATTAAATAAAAGAATAAAGAATAAAGAATAATCCTAACTAGAACAATCTATTATAGTTATTGTCAAGAATTCTAGCAAGTCATACAATTAATATAAACATGGTTAGATTCACATCTAGATGGATCAGGAGAATGCCTAAGGTCTGGTCTGCCAGCTCCCCGCATCGCTTTAGACTCCTACACCATACCCGAACGTGGGGGAATACGAGGGACGGACAGGGCTGTCACCACCTGCCGCCTACCCCACTACCGTGGAGTACGAACTGCAATTACCCGTTCCCTTGTATCCAAGTACCATACTTGGATACACGGAAACCACATATGCTCCCCCAGGACCCCGACCCTATGGATCGACAGGCACAGAACATATGCGAATCCGAAGATTTGATAAACCACCATCTAGACATTAGTCTAAACATGATCACACTAATTATATGTTTAATTAAGATCAAAGTTCTAATCATCATGATCAAGATACTCGAACTAAGAACTAGTTCTAATACGAAGAACATGAATGAAGAACTTAGCTCTAATTCAAGAACAATACTATAAATATAAGTAGAGAACAAGAACAAGATGGAACTAGAACTAGATTTATTCATACCAAGATCAGCCAAGATGTTCTTCTCCTCTTTACAACTTGAAGCTCTGCTCTAGATCTAAACTAGAACTAAAATGATAAACTAAAACTAGAGAGCTCTGAAGTTGTATTGCCTGATAATGTGTAACTTGTGTGAACCTTGTGTGAACTTGATTACAGAGGAGAACAAGGCTGCTTTTTATAGTGCCTAAAGGTCGGTTCGTGGACGAATATTCTTGGTAACCCATGGAACCGTCATTAGCACCGCCATAGGAATCGACACGCGAACCAGGCCAATACCCAACATAGAAGTGATCCAGACCCATCAGGGAGCCCACCTGACAAAGTCGGTGGCGAAAGGCGGTAGCCAGGGTGCGGCCGACCCCCTGGTGCGGCCGCCCCCCTGGTGGCGTGTCTCGGGCCCATCTTTCGCATGTCGATTCCTATGGCGGTGCTAATGACGGTTCCATGGGTTACCAAGAATATTCGTCCACGAACCGACCTTTAGGCACTATAAAAAGCAGCCTTGTTCTCCTCTGTAATCAAGTTCACACAAGGTTCACACAAGTTACACATTATCAGGCAATACAACTTCAGAGCTCTCTAGTTTTAGTTTATCATTTTAGTTCTAGTTTAGATCTAGAGCAGAGCTTCAAGTTGTAAAGAGGAGAAGAACATCTTGGCTGATCTTGGTATGATAAATCTAGTTCTAGTTCCATCTTGTTCTTGTTCTCTACTTATATTTATAGTATTGTTCTTGAATTAGAGCTAAGTTCTTCATTCATGTTCTTCGTATTAGAACTAGTTCTTAGTTCGAGTATCTTGATCATGATGATTAGAACTTTGATCTTAATTAAACATATAATTAGTGTGATCATGTTTAGACTAATGTCTAGATGGTGGTTTATCAAATCTTCGGATTCGCATATGTTCTGTGCCTGTCGATCCATAGGGTCGGGGGTCCTGGGGGAGCATATGTGGTTTCCGTGTATCCAAGTATGGTACTTGGATACAAGGGAACGGGTAATTGCAGTTCGTACTCCACGGTAGTGGGGTAGGCGGCAGGTGGTGACAGCCCTGTCCGTCCCTCGTATTCCCCCACGTTCGGGTATGGTGTAGGAGTCTAAAGCGATGCGGGGAGCTGGCAGACCAGACCTTAGGCATTCTCCTGATCCATCTAGATGTGAATCTAACCATGTTTATATTAATTGTATGACTTGCTAGAATTCTTGACAATAACTATAATAGATTGTTCTAGTTAGGATTATTCTTTATTCTTTATTCTTTTATTTAATTGTCTTCCTTTACCTCTGATAGAGATGCTCATATATGCCTGTGTGAACTTCACTATCCTCCAATTTATCAACGCTTTACTTACCCCTGATGAACAATTGGTTATTATGCTATATTATTAACATTGAGCTATCCAATATCCATGATTAGCTATTGCCTTCCCATGGGAAAATATAAATAACGATACCCTGAATACTCTGGGTGAAATGCTACAATGATAGATCTGTGCGCTTGCGGATTGAATAGAGCCTGAACTATCAGTGTATTTGTTAGCATTATTATCTATGAATGGTTGAAATGCTACATTCATAGTGATGATGTTAAGAAATACCAATAAGTATTTCTAGCGCCGTTGCCTGGGATGGGTCATATCTCTATTTTTGGTAATGACGTTAAGAAATGCCAACAATCATCACAAATTTCTACAAGCACATGCTCAACGGAAGGTTGGCTTGCTTGAGAGCAACAATTGTTAACACATGATAAAATAGATGAAACTTGTGTACATGTGCACTTGTGAGTGTGAGGTTGGTATGATTTTACCGTTGTTACCACAACCTCATGAGCAATTTCTAGCATGAGATGAGAATCCATAAACTTCTAATGAGAGCACAAGAGCCCATCATGACTTTCTTGCAAAGTCTCATTCTTGCTAGTGAGCCTTTCCACTTTGTCCTTGAGCATATAATTCTCATCTTCTAATTGAGCAACACAAGATAGAGAGTTAATAGTACGAATTTGCTCAATTGAAAAGTTTTCTTACCTTTCGACCAAACTAGCATGATAGTACTCAAGCTTTTCATCCTTTTTGGTCAACTTCTCCAAGTATTTGATCTTTTCAACGAGAAAGTCTTCTTGCTTGTGAAGTGTTTCTTCTTGCTCATTATTTTCTCTATGAGCTTGAGCACCATCAACTTGTCTTTCTTGCTTAGCCGTGCAAGGTGTTGATCGAACTCATCATCCTCACTTTCATCTTCACTCTCACTATCACTCTCACTCTCACTTGCCACATTCTTCTCTTTCTTTGCCATAAGACCCACATGAGAAGTGGCATAGAGAGTTGAGCTACTTGGTGAGGTGGATTCATCATTTGGCCTCCACCGATCACAAGCTTCTTCTTCCTTCAAAATGTTAGTCTCAGAACTAGAGGAAGTAGAAGTACCACATGTAAAAGCATTGTTCTCACCAACCATTTCATTACCTTCCATTAAGTCATATGTTGGTGAGGAAGTGTATGTTGCATGATCACTTGGGCCTTTTGGGAGAATCACTTGAGGCTCTTCATTTGTTGGTGAAGTTGAGCACTCCTCAAGTGGTTCCTCCAATGAGAGCAACTTCTCATCACATTTGGACTTGACATATCTTTCTTTGAGGGCGGTCCAAATGAGATGAGCATCCTCAAGCAGTTCATGATCTCCAAATATGACGGCATCGAATACATCTTCACTCAAAGCACTAAATAAGACATTAGCAGCTTGAGCATTGAGTTGTAAGAATTTCACTTCCTCTCTAGATAGATAGTCCAAATCATCACTAGGAGGTGAAATGCTCACATCTATAATTTGAGGACCCATGTCCCTAAAAACACTAAGCACACTAGCGGACCAAGATGCATAATTTGAACCATCTAAAAGTAAAAGTTATAGAGATACCTCCTCACTTGTCGACATCATCTCTCAAGGCGGTTAAGCCTGAAATTGAGAGCCTAGCTCTGATACCAATTGAAAGGACCTTGATGTCGCCTAGAGGGGGGGTGAATAGGCGCTTGTGAAAATTAACAACAAATAAAACTTGCATCCGATTAGTAGAGTGCGTGGCATTGCTGCTCCTTCGCGCGGCACTGCTGCTCAACGACACTGCCGCGCCACATGCGGCACTGCCGCTACACGCAGAGAGCTCTGCAACAGCTACGCCTAGACACCAAACTCCAACCAAACTTGGAAATGTTCAGTAGCAAGTCCACTAAGCACCTGCACTCACAAACATGCACAACCAAGTAGATCGAGTGGAACATAAATAATACAAATCAACACAAGAGAGAAGATACAAGATTTATCTCGTGATTCAGCTCGCCACCAAGGCTTGCCTATGTCCACGTTGTTGAGGAAGCCACTAAGGCTTGGGTTTTGCAACCCTTATCCTTGTTCTCAAGTCAAGAGAGTGAACTCTTGAGATGAGGGGTTTCCACTAGATGAATGGGGTGATTACAAACTTTTCTGCGGCTCACCACAACCACGGGAGCTCGTCGGGCGACGCCTAGCCGTCTAGGAGGCTTCACCTCCAAGAGAACAAATGCGCAACGAATGACGACGAAGCCCGACAAGTGCTCAAGGTTTGGCTTGCTCTAAATTGCTCTCTAACACTTAATCAATCACTAATCACTCACTCTCACAAAGAGAGGGGTTAGAGAGAGCTCACAAATGGCTTGGAATGGGTTGGGAGTGTTCTAGTCATCAGCAGCATCACCAGGAGCGCGTGGGATGAGTATATATAGCCACCCCACAAAAACTAGCCGTTAGAAGTTGAAAACTAGCCGTTATGACCTGTACAGGTGCGGCACTGCCGCACCTACACGCGGCACTGCCGCGACGCAGGTCACCTCACGAAAAACGCCATAACTTTTTACTCTTAACTCCGTTTTTAGTGATCTTGGACTTTCCGGAAAGCTTGTTTCGAGGGCTATCTAACCCAGTAGAGAACAAGCTCCAAGATCAATAAGTTCAAGTGTTGTGCTAATGTGTTTCTCTCATGTTAGCACTTGGGTTTAGTTAGTTTGAGCACTTGAAACTTGTCTATGATTCGTATTGCATCCCCCTTGATAGTACGACATACCTATACTCAAGATCAAGAGAATATAACCATTTCAATCACTTGAGTCTTCAATGTCTTCATATGCCATTTCTTCTCAATATCACTTCATGAGGGGTTGCAATCATCTTTGTCTCATCTCTTGAGCAAACACACCTTAAGCATGTGACTTGAACCATTTCAACACATGTGAGTTCAATCCATGGCTTCAAGTCGCTTCCACTAATGATTTGACCCTCAACATAATATGACTCCTCATAGCTCGATTAGTTCCTCGACTCAATGCAAGTACTCTCTTCTTCACCTTAGCCATGGTACCTCGGTCCTTTCACCTTTGCTTAGTCCCTCGAAGCCCTTTCCTTGCTATCTTCACCCTATCGAGCCATACTCAAGTCACATCATATTAAGCATCCATTGAAAAACCATTTCTTCAATATTGTGATCTTTGCTTGAATATCTTCTAGATATGAATGTTGAGATCAATCAAGCTTTAGCTTGATTCACATAGAGACATATATGAATCAACATCAATATGGTCAAGCCAATTCACAATTCCTTATATCCTCTTTATTTTGGTTTGACACCTTTAATATACATCTCAATGTCTATCTTCATACTTCTAGCTTGATCAAACCAATGCATAGTGATTTTCCAAATATTTATCCATACAAGCAAATCAATGTAGAGACCGTCTTATATCCATTATACATTGTCTCCTTTGTCATTTGACCTTTGCTTGACATTTCCTCACTTATGCACTCTTGATTCATTCTGCAATCCTTGATCAAAGCTAGTTCACTATCCAACTCTTTTTGTTCATGCAAAGTAAGCCATTATAGAGACCAATCCAAAATCAACAACTCCAGTCTCATTTGCCATTTGCCAAACATGCTTGCTTTCACATGATGCTTATGATATCCCACAACATAGAAGCCATTTCATTGATTCCATTTGCATTGTTGTCTTTTGGTTGAACTAGATTGTTTCCATAGTCTTCCAATACAACAATACACAATTTGGGCCTTTATTTGAATACTATGTGGAATACCATCAAGCTTGCCTTGTTGTTGAACTTTGATACACATCCTATTATGCAATTCATGTGTATGCAATAAACTCAATTTACTGTTTAACACTTAGCAAACTTGTTAGACCTTTAATTGTGTTGTCATTCAATTCACCAAAACCCACTAAAGGGCTAGACGCACTTACAATCTCCCCCTTTTGGTGATTGATGACAACACAATTAAAAGCTTACAAGAGATTGATAAATAAGATTTTGAATCCTATGATATAGTGAGCTCCCCTTAAATGTGTGCATTGAAAGAAATTCAAATTTTGGCCTCAAATGCCAAATGCACATATTTAAGATGAAGTGTGGGAACTCTCCTATATCTTATCATTCATGGGGTGCAAGGTGTCAACATGATAACCGTGATGCTAATAACAGTTCATACACTCAAGAAGTTTCTGAAGCTATCTTGTGCGGCACTACCGCGAGTGTGCGTGGCACTGCCGCACAAATGGCAGTCAGAGAAAATAAACAATACACCATTCAAGGCATGAATGTCACACACTAGCATAAACGGTCCTTATCGAGAGCATCAATTTAAACTATCCTTGTACACACCACACAATGAAATTGAAAAATCTTATATGCCTCTTATATGACTCTCTTTTACCCCTTTAGATCCACATATCAATCTCTCCTCCCTTACAATCTCTCCAAATAGTTCTCCCCCTTTGGCATTAATCTCAAAAAAGGATCTCTCCACCAAAAGGAAGAAATGATGGTAGACAAGTGAGGTGTGGCAGAACCGCCTGATTAATACCCTCCCAGGAGTACTTGTCTTCCATTAGACACTAAGTACCCCAAGGAGAACATATACTAGACTGTTCCGTCGAGCACACCCAGCGGGAGAACTCAAAAATCCACATTTTCATCAGGATCGCATAATGAGTGGATAAAGCTTACAACATTCTTAACCATTTCTTACATCACTTGGTTACAACATCAGAGTATTACGTATGTTGCATATAACAGCGGAACTTAATCAATTATCATGCAAGAAAGTTTGTACATGGCATGGTTACGATTTTAATCTTGCAGCGGAAAATAAACATGTGGTCAGAGTTATAGCATAAGGAAAGATTTAATTGATATCATGGTGATCATTAGCATGATGAACATTTCTATACATAATATGCTAGCAGGTTATTAACTTTTTTTTATGAAATCATTTGGTGAGAGTGTAAATTAAGACTACGATCGCAGCGCAAAGGAATTCATCTCTGAGCCCGCCAGGAGGTTTCCACACACAATAATCAGCTGGCATCCACCTGTCAACCTGCAACAGGGGGAATAAAACCCTGAGTACTCAGTTGTACTCAGCAAGACTTACCCGACAAGAGAAAAATAAAAGACTCCAAGGATAATGCCAGGCTTACTTGGCTTGCTGGTTTATTGCATCTGCAGAGAAGCATTACTAATAGTGCGTCCTTATATTCAAGTTTTAGCAGTCATTTTTAATTCATTAGCTAACCATTCTAGGTAAGCACCTGTTCTACTTTCAAGCAAGTGGTAAGCAATCAGAATCCTTTTATATCATCTCTGTTCCAGTTCTTACTATGGTGCTAGACCATAGCCAAGTTGTACCACTTGCGCGGCGATTCGTGAATCAATGTAGCCTAGCTGGGTACCCCGAAACACACGCCTCATCTGCACCCCAGGTACAAACAAGACCAACCCATTCCACTCCTGTCGAGGGGTCTAGGTCCCCGTCCAAGCTTGGACTCCAAGCCCCCAACACCTGAGTCCCGGACTCAGTATGGTGCTCGGACCTCCACCTATCCCCGCCTCCAATCAGCCGGTCCAGAAAGAGCCGGAACCCACGACAAGAGAGAAACAAGCCTTCCCGCTCCCATAAGCAAGATGTGCTCAGGATAATAAGTCTGTGACCTGACTACCATCCACAGCAACGGATGGTCCTCAATCGACACGGCCGGGACAACGCAACCAGAGCCCCGCTCTGTTGCCTAACCAAGTCCAAGTCCATCCAAGAATCCGCAGTCCCGCTCGGTCTCCAATTATTATCCACATATAATTCAGGTGATAGTAATAACAGTAATAACATGAAATATAATCCTATCTCTCGCGAGTGACAGGAAGTCACTCGACTTCTACCGAAGTCCTATAGCATGGCAACTACGCGATCCTGTCATACTAGTAAGACTCATAGGATAAGGGTATATATATGCAAGTGGGTTTCATTCAACTCCTCAAAACTTAATGCATAACATTATTTATAAGGTGCAGAAAGTAGGGTTATGAACCGGGGCTTGCCTGGGTAACTTATAACCAAAAGTTAGGATTCCATTGCGCGACATGTTCACCATTGCACCAGCCTTTGGTCCAACACCAAGTCCTCCGGTTGATCCATCGATCCATCATCGTTCCTAATTGATATGCAATACAATATATGAATGCATAGAGTGGCAACACAATGCATATTTGCTTCATACTTTGGTTATTCATATTATGTACATTAGTTTAGTCCCCATGTGCAGGTTGACAGGTGGATGCCAGCTGATTATTGTGTGTGGAAACCTCCTGGCGGGCTCAGAGATGAATTCCTTTGCGCTGCGATCGTAGTCTTAATTACACTCTCACCAAATGATTTCATAAAAAAAAGTTAATAACCTGCTAGCATATTATGTATAGAAATGTTCATCATGCTAATGATCACCATGATATCAATTAAATCTTTCCTTATGCTATAACTCTGACCACATGTTTATTTTCCGCTGCAAGATTAAAATCGTAACCATGCCATGTACAAACTTTCTTGCATGATAATTGATTAAGTTCCGCTGTTATATGCAACATACGTAATACTCTGATGTTGTAACCAAGTGATGTAAGAAATGGTTAAGAATGTTGTAAGCTTTATCCACTCATTATGCGATCCTGATGAAAATGTGGATTTTTGAGTTCTCCCGCTGGGTGTGCTCGACGGAACAGTCTAGTATATGTTCTCCTTGGGGTACTTAGTGTCTAATGGAAGACAAGTACTCCTGGGAGGGTATTAATCAGGCGGTTCTGCCACACCTCACTTGTCTTACCA